>JABUQX010108348.1:37500-39357 GCA_015478945.1 Trachelipus rathkii | reverse complement strand
CTTCAAAATCTTAATTTATATCTTTCTTCCGCTTGCAGGTTTAAGTCGATTATGATTATTATTATTATTATTATTATTATTATTATTATTATTATTATTATTATTATTATTATTATTATTATTATTATTATTATTATTATTATTATTATTAGAAATATTATATAAGCCTATTAATGTTATAATTTGTTTTTGTTTTTGTTTTTGTTTTTGTTTTTTGTTTTTGTTTTTGTTTTTTGTTTTTGTTTTTTGTTTTTGTTTTTGTTTTTGTTTTTGTTTTTTATTTTTTTTATTGTTGTTGTTGTTGTTGTTGTTGTTGTTGTTGTTGTTGTTGTTGTTGTTGTTGTTGTTGTTGTTGTTGTTGTTGTTGTTGTTGTTGTTGTTTTTTTTGTGTTGTTGTTGTTGTTGTTGTTGTTGTTGTTGTTGTTGTTGTTGTTGTTGTTGTTGTTGTTGTTGTTGTTGCTGCTGTTGTTGTTGCACTAGTCTACAATTTTTTTATTATTATTATTTTTTTTTATTTACAAAACCTTTTTTACTTTCATATTTTTAAAGATTTTGTTCTGCTAAATACTAAATTGACCAATAAATGATAACTTAACCTCAGATATCCGAGGTGTATCACTATTATCAACTACTCTATATTTATTAGTATTTAATATTGCAATAGAAATAATAGGCACAGTAACTACATTCCCACGTAACTTGTAGCAACACGTTGGGAAAGGAATACAACTATTAAATGAATTTCTATAAAGTGAACATCACTTACATATTTGAAGCATCTTTATTCTTCTTTTTTTTGGATCTTCAAATGTTTCTCTCGAGACAATTATAACAGGAGTCTTCTTACATTGCTAGAGCTTTAATTATATTTAATTATTTAATCATTATAATTATATATTTAATTATTATTTAATTATTTTAATCACATATTTAATTATATTTTGATGGAAACTTTGTCTATGATCGTCTTTACTAAACCGCAGTTATAAGAAAAGACGTCAAGATGACAGTACAAAAATTCGATTTTCTAGGATATTTTGCACCTGATTTTTTAAAACACGAAAACTTGTTTCACCCTAGTTCTTTAAGATTCTTAGCTCTATCTCTTTCAAGAAAGATGCTTCTCATAGAAAAATACCCATAGCTTTTTTTCATTATTAAAATTATCAAAAGTGCTATCACTAAAAAAGGTTTCATAACTGCATACCAACTAATATGCTTTCTTCAGCTTTTTAATCTGAAATAGCAAAATGCAAAATACTGTTCTATTTGGCCAATGGCCTTTACGAAGATTTTCATATTTACCTAATTTAATTATGCGACGCTGATAGAATGGTCAAATTGGAGTCAACAAATGATGTAAGATAATGCTCTTTGACCCACATTCCATAGAAGCCTTCAATAGCCATTCTCTCCTTATACTATAGCCATTATACTAGGTCTCTACTATTACATTCACAGATTAAACGGCAATACTTTTAATAACAAAGCTGTAGTACAAACAAAATATTCAAAATTTTTAGACCACCAAAGTTGCAATTCATGCCCTTCATAGCTGATGCTTACAAGAAGATGGTGTAAGTTATCATGCGACTTTTATTTGGTTTCCACTTCAAACTGAAGAGAAGGTAATGCTATTGTAATGTAACAAACAGCTTTAAGGACCATATTGAATACTACGAGGACTGTATATTTAAATTAACTATAAATATTTTTGAAAATAAAATATTTATATTAATATAAACATACATTTCTCTCAGTGAAGGATTCATTGATGAGCATCCGCTCACACTGTTTGTAACATAAATTGGTATCTGTCATCATTTGATTTAAATAATACAGAAGAAAAGATTACGA
>JABUQX010108348.1:10000-12500 GCA_015478945.1 Trachelipus rathkii | reverse complement strand
TTCAATCTCTTGCTTTTGAGTAGCCAGGGCAGTGCTGCACCCACTCCTTAGGAGAATTGCACGTTATGGTCAAGAAGGGTTTTGGTTGTGCGGTGTTTGTCAAACTGTCCGTTTGTCGGTCAATATATTTTTTATTTTTTTTAGTTTTATATTTTCTTCCCTCACTTGTAAAATGACTGCAGTGATGGTTGCTGCCAGCGATTATGTTACATAACCGCTCATACCTAAGCCGCGGTATAAGTTCATTTTCAGAATTATATAAGGGATCCTCGGGAGAGTACCTATAATACCGATACTGGTATTAATAAAGTAGTGTAGATATATTATAAGGATATAATATTAATTAATATGTACTCAAGATTAACATACTGACGGTTAACAGCCATAACCTTCTATGTATAGTAGGTACTATTAATATAAAACCTATGCCTAATAAATAATTATGTACTAATAAATTTAATATACTAATCCCTAAATTATTATAACTTAATAGACAATTGATATATTAATTACATACCAAATATGAAAACCCTCCCTTCGCCCTACCTATAACGGCCACTATATATACGTATCTACTATATAAAATAACTATATATATACACCCGATCAGCCACCTATCCGATAAGTATAATACTATAATATATAATAGTAAATATATAATGTGAAGAGGTATTAAGCTGCTAAATAGGACATGTATCAGGCACCTATATTAATCATATATGATATCCTATACTATATTATTACGTGATGATTAAAATATATTGGTAATAGCTATATACTATAGGTATCAGAATATATATATTAAATGTAGGCTCTATACCGTTGACTATATAGATGACTCAATATACTATACTAGGTATCCTAATTACAAACACCTAATTAAATTAATAATCACTATAGATGTTACCAAGTAAGCGTATAATTATTCTCATATCATAGTATATTAACTATTGTAATATATAAAATAAATCATAATAAAAAAAATAAATAAATATAAATAAAATAATAATAGAAGAAGAGGACCCTTTAAACATTTTCCTCAAGTAATATAATAATTGAATATTAATGATATGATAGGATCAATTGTAATTATGGCGAGATTAGACTGTATTTACTCTAATTAAAGTATTCGTTTACGAGTATTTAGTGCAAAAAAAACGTTGAAAAGTCATCTTTCTTAAAAATTATATAAAATATTATACTGGAGTAATTCTCATGAGATTAAATATACTGTTCTTCCCTATCTCCTAATAAAGACATAAGTTGGTCCAGCAATCCTCTCCTACTTGACAGAAGGGAGTGTGGGAGTGGGGAAGGATAGTTAGAGTGAATGGAATAGTGTATTCATCGAAAAAAAGTTTGACCAGGTGTGTAAACAGAGGTGAGAGGGTAGATTGGTCAAGTAGGAGTATATTGATTAAGCAGAGATGAACGACGTGATCTGTCTCAGGATAATATATTCTATGTAATGTAAGTAATTTGGAACTAACTAATAGATTAATTATTTTTCTATTTAATATATATATTATAATTTTATCAAAGTTTTTACAGTATGTAAGAATGCATTGTTCTAAGACCTATTATTTATTTGTCAAATTAATAAATTCTGTCTTTGGACGAGTATTTATGACTTTAAAGTTAAGTATATATATATCTTAAATGTGTTAAAATTATTATTTATTTAATTTAGTAAGTAAATTGAATAATTGTCATTATTATCTTGTGAGTGAGTGGTCATAGAATAAATTATCCTACATAACGAACTTCGTAACATCGAGACAATACATTTTATTATTATTTCCTGTTTTTTTTTTTTTTTTTTTTTTATTTTTTTTAGTAATATATAAAATACAGAACTTACCTCTCTTTGAATACGTAAAAAAAACTAATTTCCTAAGAATGAAATGACAATCTTATAAATTATAAAACTTTATGAAAGCATATAAATCAGTTTAGCAATATCAATGGCATTATAAAATTAATATTGTGGTGAGTTCATTAAGGTTTCTGTGTTATGTATTCATTCAAACTGAAATGCTTTCGTTTTGTTCAAAGCATCGGAACGAAATGTGAACTCTAAAAAATGACTCACAACATCATTAACTTTTTGCCCCTGAATTGCTTTACTGTGGTTGCCAACTTTTAATACAGAGTATTAATCCATCTGTAAAGAGCTACACTACCTAATAATATGATTAATTTTAGTATATTATATATTCTAATTAATAATATATATATACTATATACAAATATATAGATATAGATATATTATATATTATAAGAATCATATAATATTAATTTTTATATTTACCTTTACAGTTTTTCTTCCTGAACAATGCATTTTAATACGTAAATACTTTTAATATATATACTATAGTTAAAATAGTTTATCTTTTAATGAATTAACGGGAGACACCATCCTAAAAAATCCAATATATATCACCGTTAAACGGTAAACTTTTTTGATGAATAAACTATTATATATTTCAGAATCTAATTA
>JABUQX010108348.1:0-5000 GCA_015478945.1 Trachelipus rathkii | reverse complement strand
TATATATAATATGTATATATATATATATATAATATATATATATATATTATTTACTATTATTTATATATTAATATTATATATAGATATAAATATATATATATTATACTATAATAATATAACTATATATATAATATTATATATATATAATATACCTATAATATTTATATATATATATATATATATATTATTTAGATATAATATTATATAAATAATAATAATAAGTAACGATATATAAAAACAATAATAAAAAATAATAAATAAATAATAATAAGAATAATAATATAATATTTATTATACAATAATAATAATAATAATAATAATAATAATAATAATAATAATAATAATAATAATATTAATCATAATAATAAAAAATAATATTAATAATAATAATAATTAATAAAATTTAATAAGTATAATAATAATAATAATAATTAATAATAATTTAATAATTAATATAATCAAATAATAATAATTAATAATAATATAATAATAATATAATAATAATAATAATAATAATAATAATAAAATTAATAATAAATAATAATATAATTAACGTAAAAGCAAACAAGGTAATATAATAATTTAATCATAATATAATAATAATAATAAAATAATATTAATAATGAATTAAATAATATAATAATAATAACATAATATAATAATAAAATAAATTTTAATAATGAAATAATAATAATAATAATAATAATAATTAATTTAATAATAATAATTAATAACAACTAATAAAATTACCTTATAATAATTTAAATATAATTAATAATAATAAAAAAACAATTTGTTAAATATCTAAATACATAAATAATAATAATAAATTTAATTAATTAAAAAATATATATTATAATAATAATTAATAATAATAAAATAATAATTAATCATTAATAATAAGAATAATAATTAATAATATAATAATAATTAATAGATAATAATATTAATATAAAAATAATAAATTAATAATAATTTTAATAAATAATAATAATAATAATAATAATATAATAATAATAATAATATGCCAACACCGTATTAATAGAAAAATAATAAATAATAATAATAATAATTAATATAAAATAATAATAATAATAAATAATAATTAATAAATAATAATAATAATAACATACAGCATGATTACAAGTACACTATAAGTAAGATATAGTTTGATAGAAGGTGCAATTATTATTAAGTTGAGGGTTTTTATTTATACATAAAGAGCAACTCTAGGATGAGTAATACTTGTCGTTGCGTGGTATAAGCTAATATCTTGGATTTTTGCAAGGAGAACTCAGAGAATAATAATATTCCTATCTAACTGATTTATGGTCTTTTGACCTGAGGGGACCATGGGAGTCATGGCGTTTGGCGCCTGACATCTGATTCCAAAGCCTTTTGATCCGGGTTTGGTATGTGTCCCTGCCGTCTAAGCTCCCTTCCTTGGGTTTCTCCTTCTCTTTTGCTTACCTTCTTGTCAGTAGTTTTCTCTCGTATCTCGCTCTATATCAGCATTCGTTGATGGAGCGACCTCTTCCTCCTTTCCTGTTAATTGTGGTGTTCCGCAAGATTCCGTTCTATCTCCAATTTTATTCCTACTTTTCATCAACGATCTCCTCAGCTGTACTTCCAACTCTGTTCACTCTTATGCCGATGACTCAACCCTCCACTCTTCTACTCACTTCAAATCTGCTCCCTCTTTGGCTTCTAGAGTTGCCTCTCGTCTTCTTTCATCTTTCCGATTCTATCCTTGTCGATCTGGATGGATTTCCCGGTGGTTCACCGCAAACCTTGCTAAAATTCAACTCCATTTAAAAACTCAACTTTTTTCTACATCTCCCTCCAAAGAGTACCTCTAAACTTTCCTATTGTCCTTCGACGGCTCTCAGTCTCTCCTGGAATAACATAAACAATTCATTGGTTCTTAACCATAAACAATAATTGTCTTTGGAAACCTCATCAATTGTCACATGGTTGCTAAGAGTAGGGCCTCAAAAAGAAGACTGGGAGTTCGTTCTAGGCGTGCGGGGAATTTATTTTCATCTTCACAGCATGGCTTCCAGTTATAGTAAAAGGGCCTTATTCGCCCTTGTATGGAGTACGTTCTCCCCATGGGGGGGCTCCGGGCTTTCCACCCCTTCTATTGAGTAGGGTTGAGTCTAATAGCTAAGAGAACTTAATAAACTTGTCCCCTTCTTTTCGCAAATTGGTTCTCGTTAGACCGTCTATCGCTGCGACGTGACGTTTTTAGCGCAACTATCCTCTCTTTCTTATAGGTACAGTACAGCCTGGTAGATATTTGGTCAGGGGGAGTTTGGGCCGCGCGGTATCCACCTTCCAGGTGCGTCGCCTCGGCAATTACAAGGGGGTTTTTTTTTCTTTGTACCATTTGCCTCTTTTCGCATTGGTATTTTGCGTGGTATTTGAGAACGCCAGACTTCTGTTTCCTTGTTGGGTGCCTCCCCTTTTTCTGTTCAGCTTACTTCTTGTTTTTTGTCTGTTGGAACTCTTGCCTGACCAAAGCTCTTTCCAACTGTAATTTAATCTCACTTTCCTTCTGATAAACAACCGTAATCGATCAACCTGAGAGATTTGCTTTGGGCTGCGGATTGGTGGGGGGTTTTCCTTGTTTTATTTTCGCGCCCCCTCCTTGAAAAGAGGCTCGGCCCGTGAGGAAAGTGGTGGCTTAACCTGTAAAAAAAAAAAAAAAAAAAGAAAGGATACAATGATACCGAGTGGGTCTGTTACGGAGGATGTTTCCTTTTTTGTTGACTGGGCTTATCGTACAATGGGCTCATGGTGTTCACAAATGCAAATTCTCAAGAGTCTAGAATAGGGTTGACCATCAATTTGCATCGCACTGCATCAGATGTCATATTTTAGCACCACAGTGAGATATCTTTTTGAAAAGTGCATCGTACAAACTGTACCTCACCGAGAAATTGAAATTTGTTGTCGAACTATTCCAGCCAGCACCGGTGTGTCAGTTAAAACTAGTTTATATCATAATGGGGAAAGTAGCAATTTTTTACTGTTTATTTACAGCAAAGGATCCTTGTACATGCAGAAATATTTTCGAAATTCTGTGTTGTTTGTGTTGGCCTAGGCACGTCTTTTATGAAAGGGAGGATCAAGTTAGGAATATGTTTTGGAGCCGCTTGTGAAAGTAGTCTCTGATTGTTGCGATCTTGAAGGGTGTCTCAAATGCACCTATGTATAACGTGAGCAGAAAAAGAATTATCACTGAAAATATTAAAAAGAAATTCTAATTCCTGTTGGAGAGAGAAGTAATTAGAGCATATCTTGACAGCTCGTGTAACCAGTGCAGCGATAGAATTAATATAAATTGATTATAAAAGAATTTGTAACAATTGGGACCTGACGGGTAAAAGTATTTTTTATAAAACCTGAAGTGGATAAACCTTTATTTCCTCTAGTGACCAGAATTTCCATAAAAGGGAGAATAGCCTGATTTTTAAAATCCGTTGTGAACCGGATGTTGATCAGCTAAACTAATTTAATCTAGTTACAAAAGTCCCAAAGACATCATCCACCTATCTTCTGCCAAAAAAATATAAAGTAGGTGAAGAGTAGGTAGACAACTCTATTTTCCAAAAATCTACTCTCAAAATAATTTTAACAAAAGCTGACAAACGAAGGACCTAAGGGGGAACCCATGGCAACACCATCAAGTTTATTGAAAGAGATTCTTGCCTTTAACTAAAAAATAAAATAAAATAAGATGCAGACAGCGTGAGAAATCCCTTAAGAGTTCGTCTGTCGATTCAAATGGTGCCGTTAACGTCATCACCGGTCAGATCAGCTATAAAATTAATTGTTTCCTACGGTCATTGGTGCATGCTTTCTAATATATATTTATATATATATATATATATATATATATATATAATATTATATATATATATATATAATAATATATTATATATATATATAAAAATCAAGGTAAAGCTTAAACAGCTTTATAATATCTATAATTGGTAAAATCCTATTTTAGTTAAAAAATGAACTTCAAGGAAGGTTTTAAGATCCTTTTTAAATTTTTTAAGATATGTACTATTTATTTAGTAGGAATGAGCTTATTCACATTTAATATTATATACTTATATATATATATATATATATATATACTATTATATATATATATAATATATACTATATTATATATATATAATATATATATCATATATATAGATATATTATATTATAATATATATATATATATATATACTATATATATATATATATAATATATATATATATATATATATTATTATTATAATATATATTTATATATTATTATATGATATATATATACATTATATTATATATATATATATATATATTATATATTATATATTATATTTATATTAAATTTATTATATAATATAATATATATATATATATAATATATATTATATATATATATATATATATATATTATATATATATATATTATATATATATATATATATAGATTCTATCCGAATCCTCATGGCTATGTATTCGGTATATTATATATATAAATATTATATATATATATATTATATATATAATTATATATATATATAGTTAGTGATCGATAATAATGTATTACTTTTATATCATGTACTATATTTATATATATATTTATATATATATATATATATATTATATATATATATATATAATATATATATATATACCTAATGTATATATATATATATATATATATATATATAATATATATATTTTTTTTTATATATAATATACAGGTGTCTCAGAACGAAACGATGCCACTTCACTATTAAAGGGTATATTGGTGGAAAATAGAAACCCATAATAATCTATACATGTAAGCTCGGTATGCTTTCGCTTACGGAGTTATGAGCGATGGGCGAGCCAAACCAAAAAGGTAGGGGGGATACGTTATGCAACACCGCATTCCCTATAAGAACACGATGTATTATCTTTTATTCAAGGCATTATATACAATCTCTCTG
>JABUQX010108347.1:17500-19173 GCA_015478945.1 Trachelipus rathkii | reverse complement strand
TATAGTATAATATATATATAATATATATATATATATATATATATATATACTATATATTTATATATAGTCGTCCCTTCGTGTTATGAAACGCGGTTTATGAACGCGATCTTGCTTATACCGCGTGTTTTTCAAAAAGATAAATAAAAAAGAAAAATTAAAATTACCAAAAATTGAAAAAAATAAAATTAAAATTTCTGTAATACAGATATAAAAATAGAAATTTAAAATTGAAAAAATAAAAAATTATATTCTGCTAATATATACATATGTTAAAAAGTTAATGAAATGAAAAGGAAGAAAAAAAAATTATGGTGAGCAAAAAATTCAAAAGCGTCAATTTACGATAACAATTGTATTCTAAAAAATTAAAGGCAGCCAATGCCAACCTACTAGATTCAGGAAAACGCCTTCATCTCCTATACCTACAAACTTCATTTACACTTGAAAGAAACATTTTTTTGAGCAATTTATAACTTGTTAAAATTTCTAAATTACAGGCCTTAGGCTTATTTCAATCAAAATATATAAAAAATATTTATCTCCAAATTTTTTAAAGGTTTAACATTGTATATTTTTTCATTTAAAAAAAACAAAAAAATTTTTTTTTGCTCAATTTAAGATATTAGAGTACCTGTACTGTAATGTAATAAATATTTCTATAATAATTTAGTCAATAAATATATTTAATATTTTCTGTAATAACATTGTTTCTGCAATTTATTCAATTTATATTAAGGAATAAATTAAAATACTTGCTGCTATTTTATTCACCTTATACAAAAGGTAAAAATTTTTAAATTAATGATTTTTCAGGGGTGTGAAAGTTTTATACGCGATGTCGCCTATAACGCGAGGGGTCAGGAAACCTAACCCCGCGTTCTACGAGGGACAACTATTATATATATATATATATTATTAATAATATAATATATTATATATTATATTAAATATATATATTAATATATATAACTATTAATATATAATATATATATATATATATATATATTATATATATATATATATAAAATATATATATATATATATATATATATATATAAATATATAATATATATATATATATAATATATATATATATATATATATATATATTATATATATATATATAATTATATTAATATATATATATATATATATATATATTATATATATAGTATATATATATATATTAAATAAGTTTTTTTTATTTAATTTTAAAAAAAAAAGTTCGAAGGAGCGCCTGGGAAAAAAATCCTCAAAGTAGACAAAATTAAGAATAGGTTTCTTTTACGTTGCCATGACAACCAGTTTTTGAAAACATTATAATTATGCTTTCTTGGAGGCACAAATCAAAATTCCTCCAGTTAATGATCCTTATGAAAAATAATTTTTCGCAAGAGAATAAATGATCTAATGTAAAATTAGCATCCTTGTATAACATTTTAAACACTATTTTAATTAGTAATAAATAGTAATTTGAATTATTTTATTACATAGTTGCTTTTATTTTTTTTAGAGAGGCCCGGCCTTCTGTGCTTCCCCCGTAAAACCGATACTGTATATATTATATATATATATATATATTATATATATATAATATATATATATATAATATAATTATATCATATAATATATTATATATATATATATATATATATATATATAATAATTATATA
>JABUQX010108347.1:0-7500 GCA_015478945.1 Trachelipus rathkii | reverse complement strand
TGATAGTTAAGCGTACGTCAAATAAATTAAGTTTAAAGTTATTCGTTTAATATTAACAGTTGAGTGAGGCAGGGATATGTTATGTCTCCGTGGTTATTTAATTTATATATGGATGAATGATGGTAGGGATGGCAGGGGAGGGCGTTAGATTAATGGAGAATAGAAGAGAGTGAAGGGTGGTTTGTTTATTGTTCAGCAAATTATGTGGTTTTGTGTGATGAATCTGAAGAAAGTTTAAGAAGATTGATAGGTTGTTAGGCGGGGTTTGGGGTAGGAGGAGTTTTGAATTAAATGTAGATAAGAGCAGGTGATGGTGATAGATGAAGTGAGTCCGCAGTGTGATATCGTGTATGATGTGATAGGACATGGAACGTATCGGAATTTAAACATTTAGGCTGTATTTTGGATTAAAAGGGAACAAATGATGTTGAGTGTGGTAGGAAAGTTGTGAGTGGTAGGAAAGTGGCAGATGCAAATATATCTTTGGTGAGTGCAAATAGACTAAGCTTTGAGTGCGCTGGGGCTCTGCATGAGGGTATGTTGTTACCGGTGTTATTGTACAGTTGTGAAACTACGATGTGGAATATAAAGTATTAATTTAAGGTGCAGTCTCTTAATATGGATAATCTTAGAGGAGTATTAGATGTGAGAAGAAAAGATAAAATGAGGAAGGAATGTATTAGAGAGTTGTGTGGTGTGAGGAAAGGAGTAAATGAGAGAATAGATAAGATTGTAATAAAATGGTTAATCAGTTTTATAGTAGTGAGTGTGTTGTGAAGCGACCGGTTGGGGAGCCTAAGAAAAGTGGATTGAATCAGTGAAATAATGTCTGAAGGAATGGAATGTGGCGACCGTGGCTCAATTGATAGAGCGACAGAGTCGCATGGCAAGGGCACGGGTTAGATCCCTAGTCCGGATCCTAGATAGAAATTGCCTAGAGAAGTTCCCCTCCTAGAATAGTGCTCTGCCCGGATTTTCTCTTAGATAAGAAATTGTCCTAGAGAAGTTCCCCTCCTAGAATAGTGCTATGCCTTGTGGTGTGAAAATAAAAAAAAAAAAAAAAAAAAAAAAAAAATTAGCATAAGCGAGAAGAATGGTGCTTAAAAGGAGTAAATGACGAGGTTTCGTGTGTGGGTATGGTTGTGGGTATGGTTGTGGGTCTGAACCAGGTGATGAACCCTGATACTAACAAGACCCCACATTGGGGTCTGTAGCGGAGGGCGAAGCTCTAAGATGGCTTTTGGTTTCAATGGGCTCGCACTTACAGGTTTGATGGGAGGGTATGGGGGGGGTCTTTTCGACTTGGATCATGTTCTTCTATTTAACTATTCAGCTTTGGGTGCATGATTGCGCACTCCACCTTCAGTTTGTGTAGATCAACAGGGAGAATTATATATATATACTATATATATATATTATACTTATAATATTAGTATATATATAATATTAGTATATATATAATATATATATATATTATATATATATATACTATATAATACTATATATTATATATCATACTTAATATATATATATCTCGCATTTTATTATATATTATATAATACTAGATCATATATATATATATATATATATTATTATATAACCTATATATTCACACTGTCGCGCAACTACTTATAATATATAATATTTATAATATATATATATATATATATACTATTATTTATTCACATACGATAACATAAATTATATACTATTACCTTACATATAATTATCTATATTTAAATTAATAATAGAAAGAGTTTTTATACAAACTATGTACAGTATACTTATACTACATAATATAGATACTAGTTAAATATATACCTAACTATTATGCATTACATATGAATGAAATCTATATATACTCAATATATTATTAATATATAGATATATATAATATACTTTATAATATCTATTATACATATTTATCTATAATATATATTATTATATATATATTCTTATATTATATAATATTATATTATATATTGCCTCGGGAAATTGACAGTATCTACAATATTTGAGAAAAATCAAAAAACAAGAACAAATTCAAAGAGATTCACACGATTAAAATATATTTTAAAAAAGTTTAATGCTATTCAACCTAACGTAACTTAAATAACCTTATTTAACATACACAATACCTTAGTTACGATAACCAAACTTATATTATTACATAATTTATTTCACTTACGCATCTTAAAAATAAACAACAAGACAACAAGTTATATAAATATATGTGAAGTTTAGTTCAAACTCTTCTTCACTATCGCTTAGCGCGAGTTCTACATTCTTGGTTCTCGACAAACGTACTTATGAAAAAAATTAACTTTAGCATCATGGGGTACAGATAATATATATATATATATATATATATCTACTATTATATATAATAATAATATATATCATTAACTAATATATATCATATCTATATTTATAATATTTTATGTCTATATATAAAATATATACTATATATATATTATATACTCTACTATATTTATACTATATATAATATATAATATACTATATAACTATATCTTCTAGCTTGTATATACCATATGAAGTTTTATATGGTAGCTCGTCATATATTCATATATATACTATACTCATATATATATTATCGTATATAATATATATATGTCATATAATTATATATAATATAAATATATATTTTATATATATAATTATTACTTTTTTATGTAACATTATACATAAAGTAAAATACTTCAAATCCCATGTATATTTTATAATCAGGGATGGCTTAAGGTATATATTATATACATATACATACATTTATATTATTAACGTACTATACTTATATATTTATATATATAATATATATATATAGTATATCTCTTTATTAATTAAATTGTATATTATACTATATACATATAGCAACGTTTTGCTATTTGTATTAGCATTTCTTATATTTAAAAAATCTTTTCATATTACCATATTTCTTTCCACTATGTGGTTAAAAATCTGAATTAGCCGTCATATGTATCTGTAAAAACTAATTAATGGCTAACCAGTAAAACGGAATACACTTGCTGGAAATGCTCGCGTAATAATTTAAGTCCTGGAAAATGTAAAAAATAAAAATTAATATATATATATATAATTTAATATACTTATAGTATATATATATAGTTATAAATACCTATATATATTAATAAATATTTATTTTTATATACATATATATCACTCAGTAATAATATATACTAAATATATATATAATATATTCTCGAATAACTACAATAGCTACCCAGCGAAAAGGGAAATGACACTTTTTGGAATCTGTAAAAAATTTCACATAAGAAAATGTAAAAAAAATAATATAAAAAAAAAATCATTGTTTATCAATTATGATAATTATGATTAGAATGGCGGCTATTTATCGAGAGACATTTTTTTTATTGTTTCCTCGATAAAATAAATAGACTTTCTATTAAATTTTTGCTATTTTATAACAACATTTTTGTGCCTGCTCGGCCGATACGGGGAACCATAGGGGGGTGACGTTTTCCATACCCGTAGAGGAGGGTGCGGACGGAACCACACTCGCGACACCCCATACGTACGCAAAAGAGCGCGGGGTTCCCGGAGAACCCTCCCGCCGGCAGAGGGGGAATTAGTCCTACCGTAGTTCCCCGAAGGCCGCACGCACGACCCCGTACTCCAGCCCATTCGCGTTGCGGTATATCTTCCCCTTGGGTATTCTTTTAGTAAAAAAAAAAAAGGAAAATTTAATAGAAAGCTCTATTTAACGAGTAATTCCATAAAAAAGTCTCTCAATAGGTCCCTCTCACTAATCAATATTAGCTATATTATAACCAATAAATTTTTTTTTTTTGTTTTTTGTTTTGTTCATTTTGTCGATAATTATTTTTTAGCAGGATTTTCAGAAATTTAATGCTGACTCGTGTAGCTATTGTAGTTTTTGAGAGATTTTTTTTTTTTTTTTTTTTTTTTTTTTTTTTTTTTTTTTTTTACATTTCCAGGACTAAAATTGGACCAGCATTCCAGCAATGTATTCGTTTTACTGTAGCATTAATGTTTTTAAGATACATATGACGTGCTAATCACAGACGCTGACCTATATATATTATATAATAATATAATATTATATACCATACAATAATAGTATTAATATCAACACTATACTATATTATCTATATATATATATTATATATATAATATATATATAATATATATATACTGATATAATAGTTTATTACTATATAGTATATTATTATATTATTCTAATATAACCTAATTATATATATCATACTATAACGTAATCTTACTAATAATAATTCTTTATATAATATAAATTTGTATATACTATATATATTAATCTGATATATATGTTATCAGAATATATATATATATATCTATACTAATTATAATATATATATAACTATTATATATAAGTATATATATATAATAAATAAGCTTATATATATTTATTATATTATAGAAATTAATTATAGTATAATTATATTTATTATATGTAGTAATATAGTAAATATATATATATACACACACATCGAAATTATTTAAGCGATCAAAAATTTTTGATGACTTAAATCTATAAATTTTAATTTTTAATAATAATAAAAATAGTTAATCAAAAGAAATTAAGAATATATGGTATTAATAGAAAAGAGAAAACATTTGTAGACCGTGAAGATTTCTTAGGTTAAGTAACTGCTGAAAGCATTGAAAGGGAATATCTAGCGTCGGTAATACTACGAACGCTGAAATAAATAGTAACTTTCTGGTTGGACAATGATATGATGGTGAAGAAGTAATGAGGAAATCTTTTAGAGGTGTTTAAGCTGTCGAAAATATTCAGCTGAGCTATATGTTCATTGCTATTCACATCTATGTGAATTACAACTCAGAAACTTTATGGCACAGCGAATACAACTAGGTACTATTTTAGATTGCCAAGGCGGACTACTATTTTAATAGAAAAAATGGGGAAAATTTTCCCAGATACAAAATTGGCAAACCTCACACGAATTGCCTAAAGGTTTGTGGGAAATTACGATGTGTTGTTACGATCTAGATAAATTTTTTAAAGGGTTTGTTGAAGCTTTAGAGGAGTTTGAATGGATCAAGATATTAAACCTTCTTCAAAAAAACTCAGATCTTTTGAAGTTTGTAATCAAAAGCAAATTTGTTATAAGCTTATTTATGACTTTAATTTTATTCTCCTACACTCTTCCATTATGTACAACATTGGAGTCTCCATAATTAGTGACAGTAACTGCTCTTAATCATATTGAAAGTATGATGGTTGTTGTGAAAGATTTTCAAGCAAACAACGATGAAACATTTTCAAACACTTTGGAAGTTGCAACAGAACTACTACTGCTTTCTGTTAGTAAAGAAATGAAAATGTCTCACGTGAGAATCACTGTAAAATGAAAAGATATAGGGCAATTACAATTTCTATTCTTGATGATTCTTCAAACCAGTTAGAGAGCAAGTTCGTGAACCATAGACTCATACTTACTAATCTTTGTTAAATCACTCATTCCATCGATATCAATAATGAAATTTACGAATTTTTGTAAGTAAATTTGATCTGTTCAGTCACATGTTGTTTGCTAAAGATTTTAATATTTACCTCACCCAAAACGTGAACTCCCCAAAATTTTTATCTATCTTGAAAAGACTCAAAACATACTTTTTCAATTCTACAGGAGAAGAAATCCTAACAAACTGACTATAACGAGTGTTCATCATAGCTACACAATATAAACAAAAGGAAATTATCGATCATTTATTGTTAAAAAGATTTTGTAATAACCAATAATAATAATAATAATATATAATAATAATAACAATAACTAATATATATATATGTAATATAATAATATAATATATAATATATATATATATAATATAACAATAATAATAGCATAATATATATATATTCTTTATATATAATAATAACAATAACTATATATATATAATAATATAATAATAATAACAATAATAATATAATAATAATATATATATAAATGAAGAGGATATCTTTTTATTGTTGAAAATACTATCAATGTTGATTTTATACATTTGTTGAGTGAAGTAATAATAATATATATAATAATAATAATATGTAATAATAATAATAATAATAATAATAATAATAATATATATAATATTTAATAATATAATATAATAATAATATGTATAATATTAATAATATATTTGTAATAATATTAATAATAATAACTCAATAATAATATGTAATATAATATGTATGTATATGTATGCTAATATAATATATGTAATATATATACTTATAATATATATGTAATAATAATAATAATAATAATATAATAATAATATATATATAAATATGTATGTATAATAATAATAATATGTAATAATAATATATATATTTATATAACATATATATATATAATAATATATAATATGTATAATAATAATAATAATAATAATAATAATATGCTACTCGTCAAAATTAACGCGCCACAAGGGTACGTGGCGAAGGAGGAGAAGGGTTGAAGAACGCGAACTTTATTGGACAATGTCAATAACATGGTGGATTCCTCCCAGAACCGTAGGTTGATAGGGTGTGGCCAAGGTGGAGCCAAAGGGTCTCGCAGTAGGATTCGGACTTTCGGCATGCAAACACAATGTTAGCACGTGTTACCGCGGCGAACGCCGCGGGGTGTTGGTTATCTCGGCCACCATGGATGACCCTCTGGCACGGATGACTCTGACACCTTCCTGGCATGGTCTCGATGCATGCTCTCGATGACTGATAGAATATCCTGGACAGTGATTTGATCCCATACGTCGTGCAGTGCTGTCGCAGGTCGAAGGAGTCCGTGGAGGGGTTGGAGCTCTCGGATCTGACGTTTCAGGATATCCCACAAATGTTCGATTGGGTTGAGGTCCGGACATATGCTGGCCACTCCAACGCCGTAATTTGAACCGTCCTAAGGTAGTCGTCACATCTGGCCTTGTGTGGTCTTGAGTTGTCATGCATTAGGACGAAAGGAGAGTCACCGATGTGGAGGGGAATATGACGACATATGGTTCAGTTGTGTGATATACTTTACGGCTGTAAGAGTGCCTCCATCGCAAATGTGCAACTCCATGGGCCCGATAAAGAGATGTCTCCCCAGACCTGTGACCACCTCAAACGGCATCACCTCCGCAGCACCATTAAGCGAACCCCTCCGTCGGTCGCCTGTATACTCTAGCACGCCTGTCCAAGGCATACAGAACACTCTCGACTCGTCTGCAAAGAGCACCTTTGCCCCATCGTCGACCGTTCAATGAATGTGTCTCTGGCAGTACCCTTAGTATGTTATATGTGTATATTATATATATATATATAATATATATATATTTATATATATATATATATTTATTTATATATAAATGTATAATATGTATAATATATATATATATGTTTTAATTCTCCTATTATTATATTCAGTTCTGTTTAACATTGTT
>JABUQX010108346.1:0-43609 GCA_015478945.1 Trachelipus rathkii | reverse complement strand
AAGGTTTTTGAGTGTCCAAGCAGCAGGTTCTCGGATTTTAAATAAAAAATAAAATTAAGCTGAGTTTTTCATTATTTTATAGAAGTAACAGCTCAATTCTTTGTCAAAGATGTGAAATTTGTAAATTTTGTAATTTTTTGGGGTGTGCACACCAAAGCTATTCTCTGAAATACAAGTTAGAACACTAATTTCTGATATTTTCAGAAACGGCTTGTGAGGGAACCACTAGGTGTCTTTGGGATTTGTAATACTATTAACTTTTGGGTAATTTAAGACAGGGTATCTCTCTAAGAATTTACTTATAAACCAAACCCCAAATTTGTAGCACACTTTGGACATTTTTGACCTTGTGGTTCACACATATAAATTGACTATCCTCTCTGAAAATACGGGCGTATAAGAAGTGAGCATCTTTATATTTAATAGAAAGTTTATTTTTATATATCAAAAAGTTGTTCTCGATTCTTAATAGGTTTACTTCTTTGGTAATTTAACAAGTATATTTTCTTAATCTTATTTTGTCATAAAATGTTGAAAATTTTTATATATGATAATATTTTTTGATTTATGTACGGTTCGTACATATAAATGGCTATTCCTCTTGAAATACATAGTCGTAGAAATGATTTGACATTTTAGAAAGGTTTGTGTGAGGAATACTTAAGGTATCTTCGGAATTTTAATAGCTGTTATATACTTTTGGAGTAACATTTCTTAATTTTATATTATATATCATTTACAAAATCATATGATGTAAATATTATTTTATATATATAAGATATATTATATAATATATAATATATATATATGAAATTTTGGATTTTTTGTGTTCGAAATCAATATAATTATAAAGGATTCCTGTCCTGTATATATTATATGCATCGCACTCGAACCTGTCACAAGATATACACTCGGGAGAAATGATTCGTGAGGCCACTTCGTTTGACTGTACCCCCCCAAAGTATCCACTCGTTTCGTACCCCTGGCGTACGCGTACCCCACTTTTGGAGAGACCATTGTTGTAGACTCTGTGATCGAGTCGCACTACAATTTGATGGATGTGATGTGAAAATTCCAAAAGGCAAAAATATCAAACTATTTATTGCCAGCAGTTCTTACCATTATGAGTCTCAGGTAAAATACCCGTGAGTATCAAACATATATGTTTTTTATATTCAGTATAGAGAAAGTTTTGCTCGGAGTGAACACTATCCGATTACTTCGGACTAACGGATAGTTTATAGCTTATTGCGCAGATACTATGCTTAATATATTTTTCAAAAATGTGAAATTTAAGATACATATATTTTGGATTGTTAAGTGCGCCTAGAATCACATAAGGGCCAGAAAATAAAGACGAGAAATGCATGTTAGCCTGGGAGGTAATATAACCAATGTGATCCAATAATAAAGATAGATGAAGAAAGTGATTTTTTGAGGTATTTTTTATGAAGGTATGTTGTGAGAAACACCTAGGAGGTCTTTGGCATTGTAATAGCTTCTATTCAATGATCGTATGGAGAAGTAAACAATGTTCTTATTAATTGCTAGCTTAAAATTTTCTCAAAATGTTCACGTACATTAGGACTATTATCGAATCGCACTATACTGTAGAATTACACATGTTCACGTGAAAAATATGATATATTCATATCATATATATATTATAGATAGTTATACTCTATATATATATAATATATATAATATATATATGAATGATATAATTGGTGAATTGTGGTTCGAACATATAAATGCTATTCCTCTACTAAATTACAATCGTGAAATGAATAGATATTTTTAGAATTTGGAGGAAATCTAATTTGATCTTGATTTAATTAAGGATTATACTTTTGTAGGTAAGATAATCAGTTCTTAATTTATTTAGTAAATAATGTGATAATTTTTAAATATTTTTTGGAATTTATTAGTGATGCGAACATATAAATGGCTTTTATCCACTGATTATATATATGAATTAAATAAATAAAAAAGTAATATATATATTAAAATAATTTTGTATATTTTAAGCCAGTTATCCATTAAAAATATAACTTGAGATATATAATATAATATATATTATATTATACAATATAACTAGGTGTCTCATTGTTAATATAGCGTTATATTATTGAGAAAAATACATAGAGGTTCTTAATTTATATTTGTTTCAAATATGAAATTTAAAATTTTATGGATTTGCGATAAACATAAAAATGGCTATTACTCCTGAAATACATGTCGTACGAAAAATGAATTTTAACATTTTAAGAAAGTTTTAGTGTAATATTAGAACCCACAAGTTTATTCGGCATTTGTAATAGGCTGTTATATTACTTTTGTAAGTAACAGTCTATATATTTTTATCAAAATTATTATTAGAAATTTTATGGTATATATAATATATACTATAGTATATTCATTTAACAATTATATATATAGATTATAGTTAAAGATATTTATTGGATATTTTTGGGTTCGTAACAATATAAATGGCTTATCACTCCTGAATAACTAAGTCGTATGAAAATGAGTTAAGATTATTTTTTAGAAAGTTTATATGTGAGATAATATACATACTATGGGTCTGCGAGTTGAATATGCTGTTTATACTTTGGAGTAACAGAGTTCTAATTATTTTGTCAGAAATTTGGAAAATTTGAAATTTTTGGATTTTGTGTTCAACCAGGAGGAGTGGTAGGCATCCCTGAATACAAGTCGTTCAGAAATGATTTTATATTTTTAGAAAGGTTTTGTGTTAGGGAACACTAAGGGTCTTCGATTGTAATAGCTAGCTTAAACATTTTGGAGTAAATCATTGTTCTTAATTATTTTGTCAAAAATGTTGAAATTGGAAAATTTTTGTTGATTTTTTTGTGCGTTCGAAACATCATAAAGTGCTATTCCTCTTGAATACACAGATCGTCAGAAAAGTGATTGTATATATTGTTAGAAAGTTTTTGTGTAGAGAACACTAGGGTGTCATCGATTGTAATTAGCGAGTTATACTTTGGTAGAACAGTTCTTAATTTATTTTTTAAAAATTTGAAATTGAAATTTTTGGATTTCTGTGGTTAACGACACATATAAATGGCTTATTCCCTCTCTTGAAATTACAATCATAAGTAAAATAGAATTTTATATTATTTAGAAAGTTTTTCGTTGAGGAACACTTAGGTGTACTTCGGAATCTTGAATAGTCTGTTAACTTTTGGAGTAACAGTGTTCTTAATTTATTTTGTCAAAATTTAATTTGTAAAATTTTGAATTTTTTTGTTCAAAAATTATAAAATGCGTATTTCCTCTTGAAATACAAGTCGTATAAAAATGATTTGATATTTTTAGAAATAGAGTTTATATTGCTTAGTGAGGAACATTAGAGTGTCCTTTTATTTGTAATACTATTATACTTTTGGAGTAAACAGTCTTAATTTATTTTTGTCAAATTTGTTGCAAAATTTGGGAAATTTTGGAAATTTGTGGTTCAAATAATAAAAGGTTAATTCCTCCTGAAATACAAGTCTTAGAAAAATAATTTTTGATAATATAATTAAGAAAAGTTTGTTTGAGTATTCATAGGTCTTCGGATTTGTAAAGATGTTATTACTATTTTGCACTAGAAACAGTCTTAATGATTTTTGTCAAAATGTTGAAGTTTGGATATTTTTGAAATTATGAGCTAAAACCGGCAGGTTTTGTGAAATACAAAGTCGTAGAAAAGTGATTTGATATTTTTAGATAGGATTTTGTGTGAGAACACTTTAATAGTATGTCTCGGATTTGGTCAACGCTTCTCAACTTACTATTAAATTATATATAATTAATATATATTATTACCCTTTCATTATCGAATTCAAAAGCTATGCTCATAGTATCTTTTTGCGGTAGTAACAGCTTCGTAATTTTTTTGTCCAAAATTGTTGTTTAGATGTGCGATTTGGGCGATAAGTTAGTTATCACACGCTATCCTCCGAAATACAAGTGCGTAGAAAATGATTTTTGATATTTAGAAAGGGTTTTTAGAATACTATGGTTTCTTCGAATTTTAATAGATGTGATACTTGTGAAGCAGTAACAGGTTCTTAATTATTTTGTTAAAATATGTTGAAATTTGAAATTTTGATTTTTGTGTTCGACATCATAAATAATAGCATAGATCATCCTGATTATCATAAGTCTGCTTTAAAAAAAGAGCTGAATTTTAGAAAGGTTTTTTGTGAGAACTTAAGGGGTCTTCGACTTGTAAAAAAAGCTGTTTACAGAAATTTGCCTGGGATACTGGTGCATTAGATGTCTTCTTTACTTTGATAAGTGGTGTTAATTGGATATATTTTGATGTGTTGTTTCAACATATCAATGCTATTCCTCTGAAACGACACAGTCGATAGTAGACACACGTAATTTGATAGTTCAGAAGTTGTGTTGAGGAATACTAGGGTTCTTCGGATTGTGCTAATAGCTTTATACTTGAGTAACAGTTCTTAATTATATTGCAAAATGTTCTGAAATTTAGTAAATTTTGTGGATTTTTGGGTTTCGAAAACATATAATATGGCGTATCCTCCTGAAATACAAAGGCGTAGAGAACAGTGATTTTGCTATTTTTAGCAAAGTGTTTGTGTGAAGAACCTAGTGTGTCTTGAGATTTGTAATAGATGTTATACTTTGAAGTCACACCAGAGTCACCATGATCAAATAGTGCGTGATAAATTCTGGAAATTTTGATTTGTGGTTCGAATCATATAAATGCTAATTCTCCTGAAAACATGTCGTAGAAAAGTGACTTTTGATATTTTATAATAAAAGGTTTGTTTGTTAAGATATTAGGGTGTCTTCGGATTTGAATAGCTGTTATACAATTTCACCAGAACATGTTCTGTAATTTATTTGTCAAAATGTTTGAAATTTGCTAAATTTTGATTTTTGGTTCAACATATCAAAGCTATTCCTCCTGATAATACAAGATCAGTATATAAAAGTGATTTGATATTTTTAAAAGGTTTTATGGTGAAGGTATATTAACTATGGTGTCTACGTACCTTAGTATTACTTTTTTATTTGTTAAGATTTGTGAACGGCTGACTATTCCTTTCTACCGTGTTTCTAGCCACACGCGCTGCGTATGCTGTTCTCTTTATTGAGAATCGCAGTATTGTAGTTCACCAGTTCGTATTGTTAATAGCTGTATTACTATTTGGAGACATGGACAGCAGGTCTTACATTATTATTTGGTCAAATTGAAATTTGTAAGAGTTTTGATCTTTTTGTTCGAAAATCATAGTAAATGGCTATTCCTCCTGAATACAAGCAGTAGAAAAGTGCCTTTGATATATTAGAACGGTAATTATTGAAGTATGAGAATACGAGTATGGTCTTCGGATGAATAGGCGATTATACTGTTGAAGTAACAGTCTTCAAATTAGTTTTGTAAAAATGTGTAATGGAAATTTGGATTTCGTCGAATCATTATAAGATGCTATTCCTCCTGAAAATACAAGTCGTAGTGAAAAGATTCATTATAGTTTAGAAAAGGTTTTGGGAGGAGCGCATAGAGGAGTACTATCGAAATTATAATAGCTGTATAATTACTTTGAGTCAACATAGTTCTTGTAAATGTTACTGTCTCAAAATGTGAAATTGTAAATTTTTGGATTTTTGGATTCGATACTATACCACAAGTGCGTCATCCATACCTAATCAATTATTAGTCTACGTAGTACGAAAGTGATTTTGATATTTTTCAGAAAGTTTGCTGTGAGAACACTAGGTGTCTTTGGTTTGTAATAGCGTTATACTTTTGGACTAACTTGTTCTTATTTATTTTCTCAACATGAGTTGAAATCTTAGGAAATTATCGCGAACTTTTGTCTGGTATCGAAACATATTAAATGCTTTATTCTCCGAAATCACATGCCGTATATATAAGTGCATTTTGATATGTTTAGAAAGGTTGGTCGAGATTCTATGTGTCACGATTGTAATAAGGCCTGTTATACTTTTCAGTAACAGGTTCTTATAATTATTTGTCAAAACACGTATGAATAATTGAAAATTTTGATTTTTGTGGTTCGAATATATAAACGGCTATTCCTCCTAGAAAACAACTACCTCAGTAAAAAGATTTTCACTATTTTAATTTATTTTGTGTGAGGAACACCAGGGTGTCTTCGGATTTTGTAATAGCTGATATACTTTTGAAATTAACAGGTTCTTAATTTAGTTTTTGCTCAAAAATGTTGAATTGTAAATTTCCTTGGATTTGGTTCGAACATATAGAATGGCTATTCCTCACTGAGAGATGACAAGTCGTACGATAATGATCTTATTACTTAGTTTTAAATAACTTTTTGTGTCGCACCACTTCGTTGCTAAGGATTTAATCTATGAGAGCTCTATTTGAGTTAACTGGAGTTACTTACATTTTATTTTTTCCACACAATGTTGGAATCTTTGACAAATTTTGGAATTTTGTGTTCCGAACATTATAAAATGGCTATTACCTCCTGAAGATACAAGTCGTAGTAAAATGAATTTATGATTATCTCTTAAGAAAGTTTTGTGAGTAATTCTAGGTGTCTTCGGCTTTGATAGATAGCTTTTATAACATTTGCTAGTAACAAAAGGTTCTAATTTATTTTTTTCATAAATGATTGAAAATGTAAATTTTGATTTTTTGGTGTACTAGCAACATAATAATATGCTAAAATCCTATTCGCTGTATTCTAGAATCATAGTTACGTTAAGAGAATAAGTTATTTCATATGTTAGAAAAGGTTTGTGTGAGAATTTACTATGTGTCTTCGCGATTTGTAATAGCCTGTTATACTTTTGGAGTAACATTTTCTTAAATTTATTTTTGGTAAATTTGGAAACTTTCGAAATTTTGGGATTTTTGTGGTTCGATCATAAAATGGCCTATCCTCCTGAAATACAAGTCTATATATATATGTGTGTATTTGGACATTTTATAAGGTTCAAAAATGTTGCACAGCTTTGTAAATATTTTTAATAGCTAGTATTATACTTTTGATAGTAAACAGGATTCTTAATTTATTTGTCAAAATGTGGAAATTGAAATTTTTGCGAATTTTTGCGTGGTACTAATCCTATATATAAATGAACTATTCCTCCTGAAAATCACATAAGTCGTAGAAATGATTTTGATATTTTTAAGAAATTTTTGTGAGAGAACACTAAGGGGTCTTACGATTGTAAGACTGTTATAACTTTTACTAACAGTTCTTATTATTTTTTGCTCAAATATTGTTGAAATTTATGGTAAATTTTTGATTTTGTGTGTCGAACATGTAATATCTGGCTATTCCTCTTGAAACACAAGTCTGTGAATAAGTGAATTTAGATATTTTGAGAAAGGTTTTTTGTGTGTAGAACCTACTAGGGTCTCGATTTAATGTCTGTATTTATAGATATCTCTTGGTTATCAATTATTATGATTACTAGTATTCTTATATTTTATTTTGTCGAAAACTGTTGAAATGGAAAATTTTAGGATTTTTGTGGTTCGAACATATAAATGCTATTCCTCCTGAAATACAACGTATAAAAGTGATTTTGATATTTTTAAAAAGGTTTCTGTCTCGAGAGGATATACTACGATTCTTGGATATGTAAAAGGTCTGTTATACTTTTGAGTAACTGGTTCTTAATCTTATTTTTCTATACACTTGAATTATTGTGGAAATTTTTGGAAAATTTGTCTATGCACATATAAATGGCTATTCTTCTTGAAATACAAGTGTGAAAATAAAATAGATGATATTTTATTTCTGAATTTAAGAAAGCGTTTTGTTGAGTGAAATTCATAATGGCCTCGATCTATAAATAGCTGTATACCTTTTCTAGTAACAGTTTATTTTCAAAAATGTTGAAATTCTGTAAAAATTTTGGATTTTTGTGGTCAAACAGTTATAAATGGCTATATCTTCCTGAACCCATGAAGTGAGCAAAGTCTGGTAGAATAAGTGAATTTTTATTATTCTTAAGAAAGGTTTATTTGTGAGAATACTATAGTGTCTCGGGATTTGTAATAGCTTTCTACATGGTAGTAACAGTTCACACCTATGTCAAAATGTTGAAATTGAAATTTTTGATTTTGTCGTTCTATCAGTACTTTAATGGCTATTCCTCCTGAAATAAAAGTCGTAGAAAAAGTGATTTTGATATTTTTAGAAGTTTTTGTGTGAGGAATACTTAGGTGTCTTCGGATTTTTAATAGCTGCTTATACTTTTGGAGTAACAGTTCTTAATTAATTTTGGCTCAACGCATTTGGAAATTTGAAATTTTTGATTTTTGTGGCTTCGAACATATAAATGGCATTCCTCCGAAATACAGTCGTAAAAAGTGATTATTGACATTGTTCAGATAAGAGTTTTTGTGTGATGATACGACTAAGTGTCTTCGGATTTCGTAATATTCTGTCTGTATTAACTATTGATTGAGTAAAAGAGGTTCTTAATTCTATTTTGTCCAAAAGTGAATATGAAATTCTTGCAGATTATATTGTGTTCGAAACAGTATAAAAAGCATTCACCTGAAATAACAAGTCGTAGAAAAGCTGTTTTCGATATTTTAAGAAAAGGTTGAATGAGGTGAAATACTATAGTGTCTTCGATTTTGTAATAGCTGTTATAACTATTGGTAACCAGGTTATTAATTTATTAGGTCAAAAAAAAAATTTAAATTTATGGAATATTTTGTATTTTTTGTTCCTTGTTTGTTTATAGTAAAATCAGCCCTACATTCGAAATATTGAAGGTCGTAGAATAAGTTTGATATTTGATACTTTTTATAAGAAAGTTTTTGTGTAGAGGACAACTAAGGTGTCTTACGCATTTTCAAAACACTTTTACTAATTTTACTCGAAATTAAAATGTACTTAACTGTATTTTTTTTACTAAAAATGTATTTGAATTTTAGGAAATTTTTTAATATATTTTTATTGTTAGTATACGTAATTTCCTTATCCACCTCAAACCCGAGTCAGTTAAAATATTGATTTATTATTTTTAGAAAAGGTTTTTTTGGAACACATATGGAGTCTCGGATTGTTAATAGGCTTAACTTTTGTAAGTATCATGGTCTTAATTTATAGTTGTCAAAATTGTGAAATTGAAATTTTTGGATTTGTTTCATAATGAAGTGAATTTGTGCTATTCTACCGGAAATTAACAATCGTAGAAAAGATTTGATATTTTTAGGAAGTTTCTGTGTGAAGAACACTAAGTGGTGTACTTCCGATTTGAATTGCTGTTATTGACTGTTTTTACAACTGCATTCTTAATTTATTTTGCAAAATGTTTTTATTAAATTTTGGATTTTGAGTGGGGGTGGTCATTTTTTAGAATTTTTAACCCTTAATTCGGAGTTTTAGTCCCCAAAATGGGGTTTCATATCTTGAAGAGTTAGCATGAGAAAAGCTTCAAATTGATTTAATAGCTTTTAGACTTTTGACTAACTGTTCTTAATTATTTTTCAATAAAATAATTGTAATTGTAAATTTTGGAATTTTGTGGTTCGAACATATTAAATGGACTATTCCCTGACTATTGACAATGACGGAACCAACTTTTTTAGATTTTAAGAAAGTTTTGTTGTAGAAATTCTATGTGACTTCGGATTTGTTTGAGCCCTACGCATCAAAAATAAAGGTTCATTAATTTATTAATTTTGTCAAAATGTTGAAATTGTAAATTTTTGGATTTGGTTCGAACATATAAATGGCCATTCCTCCTAAATTACAAGTCGTAGAAAAAGTTGATTATTGATATTTTAGAAAGTTTGTGTGAGTAAACACTATAGGTTCTTACGATTTGTAATAGCTGTTATTATTTTGGAGTAAACACTTCTAATTTTTTTTGTCAAATGTGAAATTTGACTAGGTGTTTTTAAAAAATAGTCTATGAGACCAATGTCATTTGCTTAATTGATTTATGAATGTTATTTGATGTGAGGTCTGACTTATATGTTTATCGGTATGTTAATAGAGTTATACTTTTGTAGTAAATACAGTTCTTAATTTATTTTGTCAAAATATTGAAAATTTGGAAATTTGATTTGTTTTTTCAACCAACTTATAAATGGACATTCCTCCTGAAATACAAGAAAAAAAGAAAAGTGTATTGATATTTTTAGAAAGTTTTTTGTGTGAGACTTGTATTCTATACATCATTTCATCTATATATATATATATATATATATATAATAATATAGTTATTATTGTGAGGAACACTAAGGTGTCTTCGTAATTTGATAATAACTGTTATTAATACTTTTTGAGAAACAGTCTTAATTATTTTTGTCAAAAATGTTGAAATTTGGAAATTTTGGATTTTTGTGTCGAACATATAAATGCTATTCCTCCTAAATACAAGTCGTAGAATCAAAGATTGATCTTTATACAAATTGAAGAAGTATACTATGGTGTCTTCGATTTGTAATAGCTGTTATAACTTTTGGTGGAGTAACTAGTTCTTAATTTATCTTTTGCAAAAAATGTTGAAAAATATTGGAAATTTTTTGATTTTTGGTTCGAACATATAAATGTATTCACATAAAAGTCGTAACATAAGTTATTTGATAATTTTTAGAAATAATTTTAGAAAGAACGAAGTAAATTTTTTTTCATTTGGAATAGCTTTATTAACTTTTGGAGTAGCTGGTTCTTAAATTATTTGTCAAAATTGTTGAAATTTGTAAAATTTTTGGAATTTTGTGAGCTTCGAACATATATAAATGCGTATTCCTCTCTGAAATACAAGTGCGATAGGTAAAAGTGATTTTGATTATATTTACGAGTTTTTTGTGAGGAATACTATGGTGTCTACGGATTTGTAAATCTGAAGCCAAAATATACTCTTATACTTTTGGAGAAACAGGTTCTTAATTTATTTTTGTCAAAATGTTGAAATTCGTAAATTTTTGATTTGTTGTGAAGAAATTGAGCCCACTTCCTCCTGAGAATACGAAAGACTCGTATAAATGATTTTATATGTTAAAAAATTTTTGTGACGAGTAAGTATCGGGTCTTCGCAATTTATATTGCAATACTTCTGTAAACATTATTGGTAATCCTTGCTCTTCTAAATTGGAAATTTTTGTACTATATTTTACAGGATATTATTGCTTTTGGAATAATTTACCTAAAACTTCCCTCTGCACAATACAAAGTAGATATAAAGAGAGTATTTGATAATTCTGAGAAAGGTTTTGGTAGTAATACTTGAGGGTCTTCGGATTTGTAATAGCTGTCATACTTTTGGAGTCAATTGTATTTTGCAAAATGTTGTAATTTGAAAATTTTTGATTTTTGTGGTTCGAACAATTAAATGGCTATCCATGCGTGGACAATTATGTCTAGTATAAAAAAGTATTGTTTTTATATTTTTAAAAAAGTTTGTGTTACGGGGCATGGAGGTGTCTTCGGAATTTAAATAGCTGTTATACTTTTGGTTTAACAATCCTCTTCATCTTATTTTTGTCAAAAATGCTGAATTTGTAAAGTTGATTTTTGGTATATCATATAAAATGGCTATCCTCCTGAAATACAAGTTTCGTAGCACAATATCTATTGATATTTTATATAAAATTTTTGTGGATAGAATATCGATAAAGAATGTTAAGTTGTAATATGTTTATCAGATGACTGTGTAGTGGACTAGTGTAAATATTGAAATGGATATATCAAATATTTTATGAAATCTCTTTTTTTATGCTGGATTTTTGTGGTTCGAACATAAAATGGCTATTCCTCCTGAAATACACGTCGTAGAAAAGTGATTTTGATATTTTAGGAAAGGTTTTTGTGTGAGGATAATTAGGTTGTTTTCGCTATTTAAATATCATTTATTACTTTTCAGTAAAGTTCTAATTTATTTTTGTCAAAATGTTTGAAAGTTTGGGGAATTTTTGGACTTTATGGTTTCGAATATTAAATGGCAATTCCCTCCTGAAAATTACAAATTATTCTAGTAAAAGATTTTAGAATATGATTTAGAAAGCCGTGTCTTTTTGCTGTGAGGAACAATCGAGTACGTGTCTCGGATTTGTAATAGCTGTTAAACTTTTGGTAAACAATTCTTAATTTTTATTTTTTGTCATATAAGTTCAATTGATAAATTTTTGATTTTTGGCGTTCAGAATCATTATTATAAAGGTATATTTCCTCTAGAATACAATGTACGAAAGTGATTGATATTTTTGTAGAAAGTTTTTTGGTGAGAGAAACTCTACCATGTAGGAATCTTTGAATATATGTAAATAGACTATGTATACTTTGAGTAAATGTTCTTAAATTATTTATTGTGACAAAAGTGTTTTGAAATTCCAAGAGTTTTCGACATGTTAGTTCGTTAACACTACATGATATTCCTACGTGAAATACAAGGTATAAAATGATTTGAGTATTTTAAAAGCTATTTTGTCGTACTCTATGAGTCTTCGGAATTGTAAGAGCGTTATACTTATGCAGTACAGTCTAATTTATTTTGCAAAAATGTTGAAATTTGTAAATTGTTGGATTCTAACATTATTAAAATCTATTCCTCCTTGAAATACAAGTCGTAGAAAAGTGATTTGATATTTTTAGGAAAGTTTTTGTGTGAGGAATAATGGTGTTTCGGATTTGTTAATAGCTGTTATACTTTTGAGTAACAGGTTAATTTATTTGTGTCAAAATTTGGAAATTGAACATTTTGATTTTGCTTTCAAACATATAAATGGCTTTCCTCCTGAAATACAAGTCGTAGAAAATGATTTTTATATTTACAAAAGTTTTGTGATGAACACTAAGGTGTTTCGATTGTAATAGCCGTTATACTGGAGAGTAAACAGTTCCTTAATTTATTGGGTTTTAGGTCAAAATGTTGAAATTTGGAAATTTTTGGATTTTGTGCTTCAACATATAAATGACCATATCTCCTGAAATACAAGTCGTACGAAAAGTGATTTGATATTTTTAGAAAGGTTTTTGTTGAGGAATACTATGGTATCGTATTTAATAGCTGTTAACTTTGGAGTAACAGTTCTTAATTTATTTTGTCAAAATGTTGAAATTTGGAAATATTTGGATTTATTGTGGTTCGAACATATAAATGGGCTATTCCTCCTGAAATACTTTAGAAAGGATTTATATTTTTTAGAAAGGTTTTTGTTGAGGAATACTATGGTGTCTTTCGATTTGTAATAGCTGTTATATTTTGAGTAACAGGCTCTTAATTATTTTTCAAATGTTGAAATTTGGAAATTGTTGGATTATTTTGTGGTTCGAAGCTAAACATTAAATGCATCCCTCTGCAATACAATCGTAAGAGATATAATGATGAATTTGAGAAAGTTTTCTAACGCCACACCGAAACTCGGAAGAACACATTCACGCGCGGTGTCTTTGGATTGTAATAGCGTTATACTTTTAGGAGTAACTGGTTCTAACTTATTTGTCAAAATTGTTGAAATTTCAAAACCATTAGAATTTTTGGTTCGAGACATATAAAGGATTATTCCTATCATGAAATACATTATCACACAACATATTTGATTTTTAAGATATCGTGTTCTTTTGTGTGCAAAACTATAGTGGCATCGATTGTAATAAAAAAAGCGTGCGCTGGTTTTATAAACCCCCTTTTTCCAACACCACGTATACAGGTCTTAATTTTATTTTGTCAAATATTTTAATGTAAATTTTTTGGATTTTTGTGCAACATATTAAAATGCGTGATTCCTCACTGTATAAGAGCAATCGTTAGAAAGTGATATTTGATACCTAGTGAAGGTTTTGGTGAGTATACTCATGAGTCTTCGCGCATTTAATATATCTGTTATAGCTTTTTGGCAGTAAACAGGTTCTTAAATTTTTTTTGTCAAAATGTTCTGCACAGAGTTATGCGAAAATTTTCGTATTCTTTGTGGTCCTAGAACATATACACATGGCTATCTCCTCCTGGAAATACCAAAGTCGTAAAAATGATTTTATATTCTTAGACAGATATTTTGTGTGAGAACTACTAAGTTTTCTTCGATTTGTAATAGCGTATACTGGTAGTACAGGTCTTAATTATTTTGTCCACAATTTATAACACTTTTGAGTTTGGTTCGACAATATAAATGGCTATTCCTCCTTGAATACAAGTCGTAGAAAAGTGATTATCACTTTAGAAAGGTATATTGTAGAGAGAACACTAGGTCTTCGATTTGTATAGCTTGTTATACTTTGCGAGTAACAGGTTCTTAATTTATTGTCAAAAATGTTGAAATTTTGGAAACTTTTTGATTTTTGTGTTCGAACATATAAATGGCTATTCCTCCTGAAATCAAGTCGGGGAAAATTTTTAATTTAGACAGTTTTGTGTGAGATAGAACACATCGGGGTCGTTCCGATTGTAATAGCTTTAACTTTTGGCAGTAACAGTTCTTAATTTACTTTCTATCGCCAAATAATCTAGGAAATTTGTAAATTTGAGTAATGATGAACACATAAAATGGCTACTTCCTCCTTGAAAACAAGTCGTAAGAAAGTGATTTATGATATTTTAGAAAGCTAAAGATGGTTACATTTTTGGAGTTGTAATAGCTTCATTAATACTTCTTGAGTATGAGCGACCTTCTATCTTTTGTCAAAATGTATGAATTGAAATTATGAATTTGTGAGTTCAACATATAAATGCATTCCTCCGAAAATTACAATCGTAAGAGAAGGATTCTATATTTTAGAATATGTATTTTTGCGTGATTAATTCTATTGTTTCTCACACACCTTTATACTTGGATGAACAGGTTCTTACAATTATTTTTGTCAAAAGTGAAATTTGTAAGAGTTTTGGATTTTTGTTCAACATATAAGATGGCATTCTCCTGAAATCAACAATCGCTCACACAAATTTATATTGATATTTTTAGTAGGTTTCATGATGTGAGAATCACTGATGAGTGTTCTATCGATTTATGTAACTGTATATCTTTGACTATGGTAATACATTGTTCTTAATTTATTTGTCACAAATTTGGATACTGAAATTTTTGGATTTTGGTGTTGAACATATAAATGGCTATTCCTCCTGGAGAAATAGACAAGCGTAGAAAAGTGATAGACATTTTTAAGAGAGGTTTGGTGTGAGTGAACACTAAGGTGGCTCGGATTTGAATAGCTGCATACTTTTGAGTAATCATGATTCTTAATTATTTTTGTCCAAATTTTAAAATTTGAAATTTTGGATTTTTGTGGTTCGAACATTAAAATGGCTATTCCCTGAAATACAAGTCGTAGACAAGTGATTTTGATATTTTTAGAAAGGTTTTGTGAAGAATACTTCACTGGTGTCTCTGATTTGTAAATAGCGGTTATACTTTTTGGAAGTGACAGAAGCTTAAATTGAATTTATCAAAATTTGAAATTTGAAATTTCTTCATTTAAGTAGCTCGAACATATACTATGCTTTCCTCCTGAAAAAAAATAAAAAAAGAATTGATTTTGATATTTTAGAAGGTTTTTGTTGTGAATGAACACTAACATTCTCATTGTAATAGCTGTTTTACTTTTGGAGTAACAGGTTCTATTTATATTTTGCAAAATTGAAAATTTGTAAATTGGTTTTTGGTCATGTAGTGTCTGTGTAATAATTGCGCGGATTCGAGTCGTTTGATTTTTGTGTTCCGAAACACTATATAATGCATAATTCCATCTATGATAAAATTACAAGTCGTAAAAAAGTCACTTTAGACTTCTATCACAAAGTTTTTGTTGAGAACACTCTATTTAGTCTTCATTGTAATAGCTTAGTATATTGGATAAAACAGTTCTTAATTTTATTTTTGTCAAATTAATGTTGAAATGAGAAATTTTTGATTTGTTCGGCAACATTTATAAATAGCCTATATATATACCTACTAATAATAACAAATAGTAAAAAGAATTATGATATTTGAGAAACGTCGTGCGAGAACCACATGGTGTATACTTCGATTTGTCAGAGCTCTTATACTTAGACCAAAAAGTTTTATTAAGTATTTTGTGACAAAATTTGTTGATACCAATTTTCAAGGTTGTGTAATTGGAAATCAAATCCAATATAATACTCCTACTTAACCAGGTTCCAGTGATAGAAAAGTGATTTTGATATTTTAGAAAGTTTTTGTGTGAGGAACACTAGGTGTCTTCGGATTTGTAATACTTTTGGAGTACTGTTCTTAATTTATTTTGTCAAAATATGTTGAAATTTGGAAAATTTTCTGAATTTTTGTTCGAACATATAATTCAGCACAATTTGCTAAGTCCTACCAAAGATATTTAGAGAATCGAGACCTGAAACCTGACAACCATTGACGCCCTACTTCGGAATCTTCGGATTGTTAAGAGCTGTTATATCTTTCATTATATTTGTAGTAATTGTATTTGTCAAAATTTAAATTTGTTAAATTTCGGATTTTTGTGTTCAACATGATAAAGGCTATTCCTCCTGAGAATAACAAGTTGTACAAATAGGGTCATAGTTTATTAGAAGATAGAGTGGAGATACACTTATACGGTGTCTTTCGGAATTGTAATTACCTGCTATACTTTGGCAGTAACATCGTCTAATATTATTCATTAGTCAAAGTTAATAGTTCTTAAATTTTTAGTGATTTTTGTGTGATCTCTATATATATAAAATAGCTTATCCTCCTATATATATTTCAACTTTCGAAATCGAAACGTCATTCTCTAGTTATTTTAGGAAAGTGTTTGTTGAAGGAGTGAGCGTGATGTGTTCCAGATATTTAATAGCTGTTATACTTTGGAGTAACAGGTATTATTAATTTATTATGTCAAAATATTGCAAAAATTTTGGAAAATTCTGGATTTTTGTGGTTCGAAAACACATTATAAATGGCTGATTCGCGTCCTGAAATACATAGTACTAGAAAAGTGATTTTATATTTTTAGAAGTTATGTAAAAATTTACTTGTACGGATTTTAATACTGTACACTTTTGAATTAAAAGTTCTAACTATTTTTGTCAAAATTTATGAAAATTTGTAAATTTTGGATTTTGTGTTCAACATATATAAATGGCTATTCCTCTGAAATACAAGTCGTAGATAAAGTGATCTTTATACTTTAGAAATGCGCTTTGTAGCGGACTCACTATGCGTTGTATCTCGCGCGATTCTGTTATATTAGCTGCTTTAAATTTGCGAGTAACAGTTTCTAATTTATTTTTCGTCCAAAATTGTGAAATTCTGTAAATTTTTGGATTTTTGTGTCTCGACATAAAATCTATTCCTCCTGATAATTACAAGTGCCCCGCATAGTTAAAAGATTTTGATATATTTAGAAAGGTTTTTTGAGGAACACTAGGGTGGCTTCGGATTGTAATAGCGTGTTTAACTGTATTGGATTAACTATGTCATTATTTTAAGTCAACACGAAGCTGTTCATTGAGTATAATATTATGATTCCATTCGAACTAAAAATGACTCCTCCTTGAACTCACACCACACAAGAGTCTTTGATTAATTTTTAGAGAAAATTTTTGGAGAACAATTAGGGTGTCTTCGGATATTTAATACTGTTTTACTTTTGGAGAACTGTTTCTTAATTATTTTGTCAAAATGTGAAATATGGATAATTTGGAATTTTGTGGTTCGAACAGATAAATGGCTATTCCTCCTGAAATACAAGATCGTAGAAAAGAAAAAGAAGACATATAAGAAAAAAGAATATAAAGCTAAAAATTATAAAAGATGATAGATTTTATATTTTAAGGAAAGTATTTTGTGTGAGGTAAGCTATGTTAGTTTCGGAACTGTTAATAGCCTTTTCTCACACTATAGAGTAACAGGTATCTTAATTTATTTTTCAAAATGTGAAATTGAATTTTGGATTTTGTCGAGAGATTTCAATGGCTATTCCTCCTGAAAACAAGTCGTAGAAAATGATTTTGATATGTGTTTGAAATTTTTGTGTGAGGAACACTAGTGTGTCTTTGGATTTGTAATAAAGCTTTATACTTTGCATAACTGTCCAACGTGTTTGGAAATTGTTGAAATTTGAAATTTGGAATTTGGTGGTTCAAATAAATGGCTATTCCTCCTGAATACAAGTCGTAAAATATGATTTGAGCTATTTAAAGAAAGAGTTTTTGCTGATGAAAATTCATTATGGGTTTCGCTACTTTCAATAGCTGTTATACTGCAGTAACAGGTCTTGAATTATTTTTGTCAAAAATGTTTTTAAATTGAAATTTTGGATTTTTTGTTTCGAACAAATATAAATGGCATCCCCTTTAAATACAAGTCGTAGAAAAGTGGATTTTGAGTAATTTTTAGAAAAGGTTTTGTGTGAGAATACTTATGGTTGTCTTCTATTTTCTTATCACTGTTTATAACTTGTGGAGTAAAACAGGTTCTTAATTATAATTTTTGGTCAAAATTTTGAAATTTTGTAAATTTTTGTTATTTGTTCTAATAATACAAATGCTATCCTCCTGAAATTTACAAGTCGTAGAAATCGATTTTTATATTTTTATATTTGTGTGAGGAATACTTAAAGTCTTCGGATTTGTAATAGCTGTTATACTTTGATAAACCAGTTCTTAATTTATTTTTGTTCTAAAATGTTTAAATTTTTAAACGAATAGATTTTTCTGTCGACATATAAATGTGCTATTCAAGGGAACCATAATAACGGCTGCCATCTTCATCATATATTTTTATAAGAAGGTTTTTGTTGAGAATAACTTGCACGACTAATTCTATATAAAGGATAGTTCAATTCAGTTACCCTTTTTAGAGAAGTGGGTAAACAATCAATAATGTGGAATGTACATCATATTAAATATACAAACTTCTCCGATTTCCATATACTACCTAAATTACAATGAACTATGCTCTCCTAAGCTCAATTCTAGTAGCTCTCCTAAGTTCAATTCTGGTCCTCTACTACGCTCAATTCTGGTAAACCTCTTCCGCTGAGAAGAATTCGTCGGACACTTTTTCCTTTACATGTCCATCTCTTTTCTCTACAATTTTCTTACCCATTATACATGTCCACATTATATAAAAGTTACCTTCCTCCTTTCTCCTTCATACTCAGGTTATCCTTATTGTCTATTGAGCCTGTAGATTCACCACTTTGATCTAGGTTATATTAGGGCTCTCATGAAGATCATTGTATAAACGTTTATGAAGGAGGGTGCTATCTAGGTAATACTTTTTGGCATTCCCCTCATATATCTTCTTTGTGATTCTCCGACCGAACTCTATTGCTCATGTATTGTTGTGCGTTGGTTAAGTACGATGACTCGACATCTCAAACTATGCGCTTCGTCGCGTTAACGAAACAGATTAGACAAAATAGTTATTTAAATTCTACGCATTATATTTATTTATTTTAAATCTCTCGCGCATCAGTCACTATTATGGTATCGCGCGAAACGGTGATAAAAAGCTCTCCAGCTTCAACGGTAGGATTGAGAAGACCTATAATTGACGGGGCATTTATGGGTGGATGCCCAATTACAGCGCGCCTAATTTTATAGATTCTATTATACTGCTTTACTCCTCGATAATAAATAAAAATAAATGAGTGTAAGCCGCACATTCTGATAAATAAATAACTACTTTTACATAATAATAATAAACACTTAATTCGTCCCATAATAATATCTAATGAACTTAAATGACTTAATCAACCAATTTGAATATTAATAATCTTATTCATAATAGAATTCATTTGAAATAATACCACTTATATTATATATATATCTCTCAATCAATCTATATCTATAGAACCTAATAAATACTAGAGTGTAATAATAATATACTTAAATTCATCTTCTTCTATCGAATTATCAGTTCACACTTAGAGTTAACGCCGCCTGTCTTTCTTTGGAGAGCGAGACAATCCTACACTAACGCGTCCTATCTAAGAACTAGCCAGATAGACTACAGGGAATAAAAGTGAATATTCCTCTTAGATTGGAAAATCCCTCGCGAAACTTTTAGTGCTCGGAGATATATATACTGCTACATAACATATATAAAGACATTAAATAAGAGAGAGAGAAAGAAAAACAAAATGAATCTGATAAAAGCTTTGATAAAGGTAGCTCAGCGGGCCGCGGCGGGACTGTATAGCATATCTACTAATAATAGCATTAATTTTATTTCAAAGATAAAACTTGGAGCATTGTAGCGGGACATCGGCCCGACGGGGAACACAGGTGGTCACTGCTGGGCGATCGCCTATTTCCATACCCCCGTCCTCAGGGGAATAGGTGCGTGAGGTTAAGCCGGGCGGGTATATATCCCATGCACTTACTCCAAAGCGCGCGGGGGTTTCCGGAGATCTCGCCGGCTAGGTGGGGTGGGAATATAGTCTTTTAGCCTCATAGTCCCCCGGTTTCTTTTCAAGTACGCGATGAAAGACCCTCCAGACTCTTCTCGCAGGCGCGCTCGGTGTGCGGTGGATGTGTGCCATGTCGGGGGTACTTCTTTAGTTATACATACTCAAACATATAAATAAATTTATAGAAAGTGTCTTATTATCTTTATTGATCGCACGTAACGTATAAAGAGGTGTGCTCTCGTAAAATTACGGCTCCCTATGCGTACTCTATCTCGGTTCATCTTCATTTACCTCTAACCTAATAATTCTTTTTATTTTTTTCTTTTTTTTTTATACCTTTTCCAAAATTCTAAAAATTCATTTACCCAGTGAAGATTCATACAAATGACTCATTGCGCCCACATTCTCACCTCTAGTAGCGCAGGCCCTTCCAATGTCTTCTTTTTTCTTTTCTTCCTCTTCTTTTTTTTCCTTTTTCAATTATTACATCTTCCGCGTGTCTCCTTACTTCATAAACACATTTTTTTTATCTCCAGAGAGTGTATCTCAGCGGAATTGTGTCTTCCTTCGTCTCCGGTTATAGACTCGCTTTATGCTTCTCTCTTGATGTGATTTGGATTGTGGGTCTGCTAAGAATACTAGAGGAATAAAGTGATTGTGGACATTATCCAGGATGATAGTGGAACTCGTACACACAAAAAGGCTCGTCTTTCGAAACGCTCATTTGATAAGAGACAAATTGTGCTTAATTTATTTTTTTTATAAAATATACTATCATTATCACATCTTGAACACAAATATTACACAGCCACATTCACTATATTACGACTATTGGAACTAATTTACATTACATAAAATTCTTATATACATCTCTACATAATCGTTTCAATTAATACCTCATATCCTGATAATTCCTATCGATATTTGTTATCTCTTTCTCTCTACATACTCTCGCGTACAACACTATGAGAATATGAGACACAAAAATATTAAAAATGAATTTGAGAAACTTCAAAGTGAGCATCCAAATTTTAATCGGCCTCACAGCTTGTGTATAACTGTGAGAAATACTGACCTCACATCACAACAGGTTTAATGACAACTTTACATCTACTCTTTTTTTTTAATTGTGGCGGCCGTTCAGGTACGAAAATCATCTTGAGAGACGAGTTCTGTTATAGTAAGCCACTAGTGCGTAGACTAGTATCATTTTACTCTTTTACTCTATAATAGTTATATCATATACCAAGCTCTATATATATATAAATAAGTGGACGTCTTCATCCGCCCTTGTTATAGTAAACTGTTCTTTACTATTACTGGGGTAGGTCTCTAGTGTTATTACTAACCTCACGTGCTTTATTTTGGTATAGGGTCATAAGAGCTCACAAAAAACTTAGTTCTTGATACTTATTCCATAGTTCTACTTAGGATCACTAACTCTTAACTCTCTTTTTAGCTGGCTATCATAATGTTATGGTATACTCATTTTTACTCTTTTTACTTAATATGAGTTACGTAGCTGAACAGGCGTTCGATATGAGAGATAATAACTACATACTAACTTCACGTTCACACCCCTCTCACTTTATACTAGACGTACCTACTCGGTAGCTACAAGTAGGGTGTACTCATGTGTCTGTGCTAATACTCATGAAGTTTATTGTAGATATTATTTAAGGTAATACTACTCCAAGGATTATATAGTTCTCTCGCTGCTCATAGTGATTGTCATTCCTTTTCATTATATATATACCTTGCTAATAACTCATACTCTATTATTTATTTGTGATGGATAATTCTCTTTATCTACTATATCTGTGTTTCTTGTCATATGATCGATCTTATATCTCCCTATACTATTACATAGACTCTGTACTCTGTGCTACATCGCGTATATTGTCGCTTATAGCGTGAGATGAAATATATATTTTTGGCGTGAGTGCTAACTAATCACTCACCTACCTTGATTAGGGCTCGCCGTGATATATGGGTATAGATCAAGCTGTAAATAAATATATATTATATAATATATAATATATTAATAATATATATATAATTATTATATATATAGTAAAATATATAATATTTAATAATATATTATATGTTAATATATTTAATATATATTATATATATATATATTATATAATAATATATATATTAAATATTATATTATATATTATAATATATTATATAATATATTAATATATATAATATTAATATATATATATATGTTATTATATATATATTAATATATAGTATATTATATATTATATATATATAATATATAATTATAAGTAATAATTACAAATACCTAAGAGTAACCCGCATCCTCGAGGTACTAATTCCGGGCATCCGCTTACTCATCTATATATACTTTTATATAAGATTCCAGTCATAATCCGCATTACTACTCATTCATTATTTAGTTACTATAAGATTCTAGCTATACCGGTATCATTCTGATGCATAATCTACGCTAAATGATCAAATATGACAATCCCTCTAATCACTAATATATATATAATATAATAATATATATATATATATAGTTAATATTATATATATAATATATAATATTATAATATATATAATTATTATATAATAATATATATATATTATTATATTTGATATATATATATATATAATACATATATATAATATATATAAAATAAATAATATATATATATTAATATATATTATTATTAATAATAAATAAATAAATATATAATAATATAAAATATATATATAAATAGAAATATATAAAAATAATATATATAATTAAAATATAAACACTAGATAATCATACATATAATCCCCGAACCGATGCTGGAGCACCACAGGAAGTCCCTTACATCTAATAGCTGAAGGTTTCATTCAAAACATTGGTAAGAACGCAGAGGGACGGGCTTGGAATCAAGAATAAGTAATAAAACATGTTATGCTAGCTGTACCATTTCGTGAGAACGTATATGACTACGTAGTGTTAGGATGATACGATTAATGAATTAATTATATTTATATAATTTACAGAAAGAGAAAAAACAAAAAAGAGAGAATGGAATTATGTCCAGTGAAGAATCAGAGACGAGACTGTCATCGCTCTGCTATACGACATATACACAATAATATTGTATCATAGATAGGGGATATTCAGGACAGGCGGCTATAAAATGAGTAATAGTGTTATTAGTAAAAAGATAACATTAGGATATTCAGAAAAGGTCGAACTTGAATGGTATATAAAGGTATATTAGGGTGTTAATAGGAGTCGTTTCTTAGTATAAATTGTGCGTATGGATGCGATGAAATACGGAATGATATCGGAAAGAGTCTGGTCTGGCAGCAGAAGTATGCTAAATAATAACATATCAGACTTGATCATTAGCTGGATTGATTCTTTAATCCTTCTTGGAAACACAAGTGCAGCAGGCGCTATAGATCAATGTTCATATAGATAATGTAGGCGGTGGTTAGGTAAACGTCCAATCTCTAACCTGCATAAAATAAACTGGCAACACCATCATGTCCTTAATGGGCTTTTTTAATATTTCGGTCAGGTAATCCGTCCTGTGCGCAATACGTGTTGAAGGGAAAAGCAGCTTGTATTGTTTAGAGACCTTAGTGTTTATAGACCTTAAAAAATAATTTATTGTTTATAATTGGTCTGTAGATGGTTATGGATTGCCCAGGCTGATGATACATAGTTCAAAAAGGGGAAGTTAAGTATTGCCTATATACAAATTGTTAATTAAGTACATTAAGAATATAGAGGACAGTAAGAACAGGCCACATTGGGCTATCGCAGATCTGTCTACTCAGTCAATCCCAACATAGCCAAACATAGGCTCATGCAATCCACAAGCACCCAAGGATTGTCAATTATTTACTGTAAACTAAAAAATCTTTAACCAATTTGGCTTAGTTCAAAATATAAATGATATATAAAATAATAATAATAATATATAATTATATAATATATATATATTAATATTATTATAGTATAATAATAATATAATATAGTAATAATATATATATACAATATTATATATATATAAAAATATCATATAAATATATTATATATATAATCTATTAAATTATATATATAATATTATATATAAATTAATTATATATATTATTATATATTAAAATATATAATATATATTATATATTATATATATATATATATAATAAATATAATATATATAAAATACTCTATTATATATTTATAAAAATAATATATATATAAAAAATATATAATAAATACAATATATATATATATATATATATATATATATATATTATATTATACCGTATTATATATATAAAATTATAATAATATAGCTATATAATAATAATAAGAATAAATAAAATAAACAAATACATCGCTATACATAATATATATATATAAATCATATATAAATAAAAAATAATAAAAAAATATATATATTACATATATATAAATAAATAATAATATACTATATTATTATATATAAATATATATTAAAATATATTAAAATTAAATAATACAATTCAAGAAATAATAATAAATAATAAACAAAATAAAAATAAAAAATATATATACCTAACATAATAAATATAATAAATAATATTATAAATAGAATAATATATATAATATATAAATCATACTATATATAATATATAATACTATAATAATAATAATATATAAGAACACTACTATTAATATATATATATATATATATATATATAATTGTAATAATATATATAAATATATATAATATAATAATATAATTATATATATAAATAATAAATAATATATATATATATAATAATATATATATATAAAATATATATTATATATTATATAAGTAATCGTTTGTAAGAGGTTTAGGTGAATATATTTTTTTTTAATATATAATAACCCAAACCATCCACATGCATAATAACTAAGTTATGGTCACACATGAAATCTAACATTAATAACTACAATAACTAAAAACCCCAGCCAATTGGCTTCTCTAAATATATTATAAGATACCCCAACCATTCCATATACCCACCAAACCTTTTTTCTTAAATGTTTAACGGAGTCACACTCAACAACCATCCTAAGTGCGCAAGCCACTTTTACCCAAATTTAAACAACTCTATTACGTGAATGCATGCTTTTATCTAAATATAATCACACCCGATGGCATGCTTCTAATTAATTATTTTATTTGCCCCCTGCGTCAATCATGGTCCATGCATCATTACTGATGAACAAAATTGTTGCGTCTCCGTATTATCCAGTAGAATGTAATAATGTTAGACTGTATCATGGTCCTCTTTGAGAATAATCTTCTTTCATTACAGAAAACAAAATTCCTAATCTTCCTTCAGTGCACTCTCCTCATTAGGCTCTTACCCTCCCAACCAGAAAATCATACCTTGTTTGCATCTAGTTACACATCTCAATCTTAGCATATCTAAGAATCCTTATCTTAAATAAAAGCCCAAACTCTCTCCGCGTCTACTCTCATATTACTGTTTTTTTACCCTTAACAGTATCTATAATATATACATATTACTTAATTTACTTCTTATTTGGATGCTCTATGTAAAACACGATTGCTATTAATAATTATTAAGCTCATTGCCATTACTTATAATAGCTATTTATTCCTTACCCATAGCTCTCTCAATATCACATACTAGAACTTTAGCTTATTGCATAAATAGTTAGTTATACCGCTCAATGTCCAAACACTCCTGAGCATATCTCTTTTTCGTGGTCCACAGACTCATAATGCCACACTCCACCCTTTCATATATCTGGTTGTGTTAAAACTATCTCATATTGAGCTAGAATTAACACTTATGTGTAGCAACGGAACTCTGTATACATGCTTGATTTACTTGATTATTAAAAAATATGATTATATTCGACTGTATAAATCGTGCACACCTAATAGAGTGTCTAGATCAATTCTATTGAATTTCTCATTTATGCATCCTCACTATTCCTAACTAGTCTCTTTGTGCTACCAAATTCTCATCCGTTAGTGATTATATCACGTTTCAATTTTGTATGGCTGTTAGAGGATGATAGAGGTAAAATAATATTCTGATTGTAAATAGGATTGATTCTTATAATTTAGTGATGTTGTTTTTAATACTGATTTATAATGTATATAGATATCTACAGACGCTTTAAGAAGCCTAGAAGTGAGTCCGGTCATAGTGAATAGTGGTATATTAGTGTATATAATATATTATATTTGATGAAGTGAATAAATAATATCTGGGCTGTTATGTACTTTATATCTAGATTCTCTTATATGAATGCCACGACGTATCGATGAGAATATCTTACTAACCTGTTCTCCGTTAATATTTAGATTTAGTGATGCTTTTTGGTAAGGAAGATTAGTTTACCATCTTAGTTATAATCGCTGTAGCCACCATATAATGTTTCTCCCGCTTGGATTATTCTGGAAGATGCGTGGTCGTTGTGGATGTATGTTCGCTATCTACAATCATAAGCTATGATTGTTTTATTAATAAGCGGGAATAAGTTTTTTAGCATTTGATGATTTCGTTACTCAGATCGCGCGTGATCTCCGCCACGTAACTGGTGTATGTATTTATAGAAGTCTGCTTTCTTATGTTATATGTATATAGAAGGTCATGCATGAAGAGATTAAGAGTGCTGGAGATAGAAATGGGCCCATTTGAGAAACACGTTTAGGGAAATGGGTATATATTCACGGTGATAGACCATATTTGGATAAGATCCAGTAAAAAACAAATAAAAATACTTTCCGTACATTATATTAACTCTTGTATGCATGAGAGATAGTAGGCGTCCACGCATTGGGTCTCTTCACAGGCCTAACTTCAACAGGAATAAGATAAATATTTGGCATATGATTTCCACTTAATGTCATTGATCCTTGATATATCTGTGCTTTGATATTACCTGTTCGTCTAGTAAATGATTGATGTGGCACATGTACTTATAATTATAAGCTCTTCTGATGATATATTGGTTCACAATGCTACAAGGATATCTGATAAAAAATACCTGTTGCATATTATTTATATATATAAATTATGATTCCGTTTAGAAGACTTATTATTCAGAGATGTAATAGGTGAAAAGTAATGATATATATTGGAGAGGCTATTCAATCTAATAGACACACTTATAAGCACTAAATATCGAGTTGTTATACTCTACTATACTTTACTTTAGTGTGATTATGAGTGTACTAATAAAATTAAATTAGTTAAGAGTGGCATATTATTATTGTTGGACTAATAATATTATTATAATTTATATTTATAATGCTAGTAAAATTTATTACTAATTTTATATTGATGATGCCGATACTGAAGTTGGATATATCCTATATATAAGATAGATAGTGTAAGGTTAGAAAACGAAGTTTGCTAGGAATTTTGATTTAGATATAAGACATGCTGCTTATCGTCTACTGCGGAAAGGATGGTAGAATCTCATGAATAATGCGAGTGTACTTGTTATAATCAATATAAAACAAAAATTTTCTTATTCTTATTAATTTACTATTATTACTATTATTTATTATTTTTTCATGAGTCGACATATGTTTCGTACGTGAGTTACTTTCATTGTTACTATTTTGGTATTTTTGTTATAGTTTTTATTTTTTATTTTTTTAAGACTAGATGGTGCAACCAACACATATAAGGAGGCTAGACCTCATATCTCTGTACTCGCAACCCTATGCTAGCTGTCTGTGGCTACATACTCGCTCTCTGTGCGGACGAGAGTAACGACAGGGTAATGACGGACTTATTTTACCCCCGCTACAGAGAGAGAGTGAAAGGGCTCTCTCCAGAGAAAATCTCGCTCTCGCAATGCTGCGTACTACATATAGTTAAGAGCTTAATTAATGGGCGTGTTACGCTGAGTCGATTCTCCCTCGCACCTGACCTCCTCCGTACGTGTGGGTATACTGCGTGATATAATAGATATAACCTATATCGTCGCGCGCACTCTGATATCCCTCTCGCGCTACTCGGACCTCTACTCTACTTATGTCACAAGTCTGATAATACAATAAATATAATTATAGTAATAATTTTAATATTTATTTAGTTATTTATACATTCATGGCTAATGTTATATAGGTAGATGCTCGTGGAGCTCCGTCCACGTGACGGGCAAACAGGTAACTTACTCAGGGTACGGTGATGACGTATTTCTCCTCATTCTCACCCGAAAATTAGTGGGAGGAGGCGAGAGGAACCCCTCCTCGTGCGACACTCCCAAATACCAAGAAGAGAGCGGGGTGCGAGGCCTCTGCGAGGACGACCTCCCCGGTGTTAAGGAGGAGGATTCTCAACTAGTCTCTTACCTACTGGTTCGTTCCCACTGGTCTTCTTATCCCTAAGGGCGAGAGACCCCACATCCATGTGACCATTCGGTTGCGATTTTATACCTCTCTTAGAGGTGATGTCCTATATAAGGTTTTAATATATAAATAAGTTAAAAATAATATGAATGAGTATTATACTGCGCCGATAAACCTTTGAGATTATACTATTTGGTCAACTCTGATTCTTAACTCATTAAATTACTATCTTTTGCTAATTACATCGAGCAAAGACTAACGTGCAGTGATCTTCTAGAGAAGTATATTCTTTGGATCCTGTGAAATAAGTCTCTATACAAAAAGAACATAAAAATAACAAAAATAAATATTATATTAGCTAATTGTAGAGTGAACTCTTATTTCTAAATATAATTGTAATCTTCATTAATTTATATCTATAGATACAACCTTTCCTCCTCTAAATATAAACTTATTCTTTATAGTCTCATATAATATGTGTGTCTTATATACACTATTACCTTAATTTTATTAAGCTTATTAATACTCTCATCATACTCTCATTATGTGATACTAATTAATTTTATATGTGAAATTTAATTAATTTAATTAAGTTCTAATAGTTGAAGATAATTAGAGTAGATAGGTAAAGGATGTTGTATCATAGTAATAGATCATTTACAACTATTAAACTCTAGTACTCTCTTCAAAGTACAAAGTTATAATGAGAATATGATATGATTGTAGTGTGTATTAAGTATTATTACATACATACATAATATTTATATTATTTTATTTATATAATATTATTAAGATATGTTAATTATTTTTTATATCTATTATATTTATATTTTATTATATTATATTATATTTGAATGAAATTAGTTATATATAATATAAATTATATACTCCTATAATTAGAATTTAAGTATATTAATTATTTTTATCTAAATTTACTTTATATTATAAATTATATATTATTAAATTTTATTTAATCCTGTACATTATTATTTAATTTATATTATATATATATATATATTACTTAAATATATATTATTAAATAATATTATAATATATAATATTTATTAATATATAATTACTACATAATTAATATATGATATGCTATTATTATAATTAATGATATAATGATTGTATGTTAGATCAATATTATGTTTCAATCACTATATATTTATAGTGATATCACTCTATAACTATCCCAATCATGGTTAATTCTTATTTATTTGAAAACTATATTAAATTAATATATTATTTTATCTATTTATATAATTAACATACAAATCATATGTAAATTAATTAATAATATATTTTCTGTCAAAAAATCGCAAAGTTTGCTTCTCTTTTACTCAATATTAGTACTCTCTCAATATAAATATAATATTAATAATAATATATAAATATTAATATAAATAATTATTATATTAATATAAATAATAATGATTCATTATAATTAAATATATAATTATATATTATATTTATTATTTATTCACATTATTCTTATATTTATTTTGATTATCACTCAATAGTATTTAAAGTATCATAGTAATTATGTTAATAACCAATTATTGAATAATTCTCTTATATATACTCATATATATCAACTTTCTATGAGATAAGATAAACATAAGATAAAGTAATATTATAAATTAAATAATTATGAGAAAGGTCCGTGTAACTAGTTTTAGAGACGCAAATATAAATTAAAATACTATATTTAGTTTAACTCCTATTACATATTTTAGATAATACTAATTTAATAATTATATATTTTACTATTATTAGTGTATCTCAGTCATATTATTTTTATCTCTGATAGTGGATTAGTTATTCAATATTAATCTTTCCATATTAAAATTATATATATTTATCTTTAATGTCTATATGTAGTCGTCTAATTATTTCTTACTTATCTGTATTATGTAATTTACTATTATACATAATTCTATACGTTAATTTTAGGCTTTAAATCATATTCATTTATTTTCCATTACTCTCTTATATAATAATAATATCTCATATAATGTTATGATCTTACTAATATTATTTAATTATATAATTATTTTACTCTAGTATTTTTACAAGATAGATATTAAGGTGAGATAAGCTTAATAATAATATGGCATGGATAGTTTGATACTTTCAGAGTTACTATATGCGTGTTCCTATTAATAGAATATCCAGCTCATATACATTATATTCTCTTTAGTAATAAATATTAAGTGTAGATAGTTATATATAATTAAAATTTATAATATATAATATTATGTATAGTACATTAAAAATACAATTAATATGAATTTTTAAGATATTAAATAATATAATAGGATGTAATAAGAATATTATAATTAAATATATTATAGAATGATTTTATAATTAAATATTATGATTAAGCAACAGACTGTATTGATATATTGTATATGCCAATAGATATATATAAGTTATATATATAAATAAATAATATATATATAAAATAGTGATATTGATAGCCTCTACTTAGACTTAGTAAATATAATATGGGGGGAAATGGGTATCATGGGGTATAATGAGTAATTTTAAAATATAAGTATTTATATGATTGGTAATAAGAATGTTTTATATTATTTTATTTTATTTATATATTTTTTATATTATATATATTTATTATATGTGTGTTTTCTTCTCATGATAAGTGTGTAATAAATGAATATTATTCATAAATTAGTTATTAATAAAATAGTGTTAATTAACTAGGTGTAAAAAATATAATAATATTAAGATAATGCTAAAAGAAGGAATATAGATAATAATGTTTATTATGATTTTTTTTTTTTTTATTTTTTTTATTTTTTTTTTTTTTTTGTTTTGAAATAGAGAAGAAAGGTGTATAATATATTAATAGTATATTTTAATATATATATATATATATATATGATATTTGATTATTTTAATGTTATGTTTATATATTTTATTATGAGAGCTAGTCAGAGGTGTTAATTATGAATCATGTTGATGAATATTTAATAGATATTCTTAATTAACTTTATTATATTATTATATATTATTAATTTATAGTCTACATTTTCTCTTATTTATACCAGTTTTAACAAAAATTGATTATAGAATTTAAGAAGAGGTAGTAGATAAGATTTTATATTCAAATTATAGTGGAGTGGGTACAGATTGTGAATTCAGATACAAAATACTCATAATAATATATCACACTTTCAGTTTATTGCTCACCGAGCTGCGCAAATAGTAAATATCTCAAATATAAATATAATATAAATTTAGAAATAAGGACACATGCCAAATACCTGTCCATCAAGGAGGACCAAAACTAAATATTAAATACTTCTATCGATTAATATTATATTGAGAAAATTGTCACAAACATTTAATTTAAAAAAAAAGATACCTAAATATTCTATATATCTGTTATTGTTATATATATGAGTATGGAAAATATAAGATCCTAGTTATGTGAAGCAGGCAACTAAACGATTACTCTCAAAGTCCTACATACTTCCGTGTCGGCCATACTACTCTTCATCACGTGTAATCACTAAAGTGTACGATTATAATAAATATTTCTATATTAGCTCAATTATTAGAGATGAGGTTAAGATTATATATGTGCATAATATAGCCCATATAGCCTTTACTCCCATATGACTATATACTCTCTCGAAATCACGGTTTATTTTGTTAATTATAAACAAGATTAATAATGGACCAGAAGGTTATCTCTTCCTGAGGATAACATTTATTTTTATACATTTCTCGAACTTACTCTTATGTGAAAGTATGATGATTATATCTATATTTATTGGTTATATCTATTAGATTTAACTAGAATAATCTCTTAATATTTTTTTGATTAAGTAGTTATTTTAATGATTGATGTCTTCCTATGATATCCTAATTTCATCTATCTTATCTCTCTCTCTTCTAATACTATAATTTTCTGAAGTGTGATGTATTATTAGTGATTAGATCATAATAGGTTGTTATCTCATGAACCATGTTCCTTCTTTCCCATATAATTATTTTTGTTACATTGTGATGATAAACCTAGTTTATATATATCCATATGTACATTTACTTATATTTTTTAAAAAATTATAAAAAGAGTTAATTAGGAGTAGCTATAGTACTCTATTTCTCCTCTGAATTTTGATAATAGAAAATTATTAATGGATTATTCATTATTCTTATAATTACTAACTATATATTTTACCTAAATTTTGGTATGGAGAGTTTAGATGACTCAGTATAGTTTACCATAACTCAAATTATCATCACTAAGGTCATATTAAGTTATTTATTTTAATAAATAAAGAAATAAATGCCTCTATAAATTTATTTGATATTGATAATAAGTACTCATAAATAAATTAAATATATATAGAAGTCAATAAAATAAGTACTCAGTAAATAATTTTGTCTACATAATATATAAGTGTAGCAATATAATAATAATAAATAAGCAATAAATAAAGTCAAGTATCTAATTTTTGCACTATAATATAGTTAGCAATAAAACGTATTAGTAATATAGAGCTACTCTCTAAATTTATATAATCATTCCTCATCCTCTAATATCAGATGTTTTATAAAGTGAGATATATCTATAATAAGTACCAATACTTCTCATATTACATAAGATATTTTGCTATTATTTGTAGGATAAATTATCATATAAATGAATAATATTATAATGATAATAAGATGACTGGACTTATGGACCAGATAGCGCACAAATGACACACATGATCTGTATGCTCCAGGAGAGTGTGTGAAGATGGGAGCACATATGTCCTCTACATATCAAATTTTGTCCCTGATATGAGTCTACGATAATCGCGTCTGACATCGCGTGAGCTCCTCGTGATTTTTGGTAACAGTTTATTTAGTAGGATAGCACTTTTAAACGTAGGGTACCTCTCAAAATCTTATCGCCCGCAAAAATATTAGGCAAGAAGCAGCTAATGTACATTTCATGAAGTTAACCGATAGTTTTTAGAAGTGAGTAGTCTTATAGAGAGCGCGCAAGAATTGACAATAACGAGTTATTTCAGAAGCGGTATTCTATGGAATTGCTAGAACAAACACTAGCTATACATAATTACTAATGATATCAATGTCATATCCGGTAAAAAATTGTTTTCTTTGGATTTCAGAGACTTGGAACATGAGAGGTAATGAGAAATGATACTGTATGGGCGTATATTTGGACTTAAAGAGACAACGACATTCATGATAGACGAATTAAAAAGGGATAAGTATGGATAAATGATATGCTGATGAAGTAAGAATAACCGGTATATTATTGGGTAATCATCTCAAAAGTCTAATTAAGAACTACATTTATAAGCTAACAATAACCAGGTACTATTTTCCAGATAAACAGATAATCGGGGGTAATAATATGTGAGGATGAAGTGGTTGGTTCAGGATAGTATACGGGTAGTTCATAGATCATAGGAAGGGTTTTGTTCATAATATATATGGACAACGTTTTGAAGAGAATTTATAGACAGGAATATGCGGAGTAATCTTCGTCTTATGGCTCGAACAACGCAGCCATAATAGCTAGGAGCAGTGAGCTCTGTATTACTGCAGGAGATGATTGGACAGATGAGGATTAGATGATCTCCATAATAATGAGAAGTTATATATTGGAGATTTATAGATACATAGAATCAAGAATCGCTACCGAATATAAGAGAGCGAGACAATTTGAGATCATGATACTAGAAAGTGTAAATGATGATTGGATTTAATAGATAGTGTAGGAAAAATCTTATGATATTGTATGCCTCGGCAACTGAGACAGGTAGGAGAATTTCAAATATAATTTTGGGTAGGTGATATGTGTATAGGGATGAGGAGAGTGTAGAAGTGAGTTGATAGTTGAGGGAAAGAATGATAATAAAAAAATTTTTGCAATAAATATAATGATTAGTATGTTTAATAATCTTGTATTGAAATCCTATTATCTATGAATTAAGGGTGATGAATGTTGGGCTCCCTAAAATACTATACAGTAAGCTATAAGTATAAATATGCAGCTCGAGGAGATTGATATAGGTATGAGGTTAGATAAAAGGTGTTACCCTGAGAGATAGAAAAATGATAAGTAGTAAGAGATCAATAAGCCGATAGGGATAGATTGAGATCTCGACTCTGTGATAATATGAACAAATACAATATAAGAAGTGCTCAAGACATATACTCGATGGTATGGGTCATATATATATGGATAATAAAAAAACTCGATTGATATACGTCCCGAAGATGAGATAGAGAGCAAGAATGGGGACCTCGATATCGCATGAAAGTGCGATTATCGCAAAGGAAGCCGTGATTCTAATGATGGACTCGAAGTATCCTGTCTCGGAAGGTGTTACTTAGAGACCATAGAAAAAAAGAACTCTCCTTATAGGATTATGTGATGTGGTTATTGACCTTCTGAGAAATAAAACAGCAACAGAAAGAGTAAAACTCAATATAAGATACACTCATCGCAAAATAGCGCATGAAATTACAACAATCCACAAGAGAAAAGGCAAGAAAAAAACTTTGAAACAATAGGGAAATAGTTTAATATCGTTAGATAAAACGCCTTTATACCCAATTTATATACTGATTCTGTGTAAAATTACTCTTAGATTTCCTATCTCAATATTATCTTCCTCGTCTTTTATATTATGTTGGTATAACAATTTAATATGTCTATATAGGATATCACCAATACATAAATCCAATAATAATGCATTTGAGGGATTGTGTACACTAACTTGCTCGCATTCTGCCATTTAGACATATGCGAGTGCTACAAGGTGTTGCTTTTAATTTATTACATGATCTCTGTTATATGTACCGATAACCTGAGTCTCGAGAAAGAGTTGGAGGATATTAGGTGCGTGACTAATGTGAATATATAGAAAATAGTACACGAGGGATTATCATTAGTATTCTGCTCCTCTCCACAATTCTCAAAGAAATCGCTTCTTGGTGTGCTTTTTTTTAAATTACGAGCTATGTATTAGAAATTTTCGGTAACCTCCGTCACACTTTAGGATTATTCCAGCATTCCCAATTAAATATGTTCTCTTATCTTAATTTTTACATCAACCTTAATTGGCGTAATTAATGTATGCAATATTATACTCATATATATATATATATATATATATTAATATTAGTAATATATATTAATAATTATATAATAATATATTATATATATTATATTATAATATATTAATATTATTATATATTATATATATTTATATAATATATTATTAATATTATTTAATTATATATATATATAATTTATATTATATTAATTATATATATATATATATATATATATATATTATAAATAATATTATTAATACTATATATATTAATATGTATATATATATATATTAATATATATATATTATACTATATTATTTATATTATTATATATATATATATAATTATTTAATATATAATATTATTATATATATATATATATATTATATATTATATATATATATATATATATATATATATATATATTATATATTAATATATATATATATATATATATATAATATATATTAATTTATTAATATATATATATATATATATATATATTGAATCTGGTACGTTATGCCATGAGAAATCGGCATTTAAAATAATTTAGAAGGGAATGATAGAAAGATAAATAAAAGTATAAGATGAGAGATGAGTTCCTGGTAGGATGTAGAGTGGGAGGTAGTGAATATGATATGAGTAAGTTCAGAGAGTGTTCACCATTCTGATAAGGAAAAATATCTTACTCGTTTCTTATATAAAGAGAGTGAATGAGATTGTGTGTTATCGTCTCTCAATAATGTATGTTGAAGCTAAATGCTCTCTACAAATGATGTGTGATGGCCTGCCATGTGAGTACATACTTTGAAAACCTTAATATCATCAAATGAGATATGTGTGAATTATAATAATACACAAAGCAAATCATTTTTTGGATTGTTTCATTTGCGTTATTTACCGCAAATTAATAACTGCAAATTATAACATAATGGTGTATGCATCAAGTAACAAAAGTAATTCTAAATACACTAGGTTCCTCGTTCTTTTATTTCTTTCGCTCGCTCTCTTGAAGTTATTAGTATCTATTTCTGGAAATGGATATATCGCGCACGGGTCCTGGGATATTCCTCTAATAGTAAAGAGAATTTAACTTATCAGTACTAATCTAAGAGGAGTTAAAGAGCGACAGGAGGCTTATTACAGGCGGATACCGGCTCTATAATCTTTCGTTTGCTATGGATCAGTCACCTTTCCTATTGGTTAGACCATTGTGCCATTCAAGGTTTAGCGAATTTTTAGAGGCAGTTTTATATAAGTCCACTGAATTACATTTCTAGAGTATCATTCGTTTGTGTAGAAGAGTTTATATTTGATTGTGGGATTTAATTGTATTGAGTAAGAAGATGCTAGTGATTACGCGCGAGCTTGAAATGGAGGTTATTCTCTCTCTAATTTTTTTTAAGAGTAATAACATTTATAACTCATAGTGTACTAGAGCATGGAAACCATTGGCTCTCGTCTGCGCAAGTGATTTTCTTATAATGCTACTGTGTTAGTTATCATTAGTCATGTTTTCTCCTCCATAGTGCGCAGAAGAGTATGAACTAGATGGCTGGAAAAACTGGACAGGCAGAAAACCTTATCTGGGTGATGCGTTATTCGAGCGTCAATGTTGATCGTTTTTTAACAACATCCCATATTTGAAGATATAATATTATACCTATAAAATTATATTAGCTAAATATTTTATAGTGATATGGTATTCAGTCTCTTCTAGACATAGAGTTTGTTAAAATATTGGGTAATTTCATTTAGAGTAGTATATTTAATAATTTTATAAAAATATTTATCATAACATATACATATATATAATATAATATGATATATATAATATATTATATATATAATATATATATTATAAATATATATATTAATAATTATAGAGTAAAATCAACATAATTGAATTAATTTAATATATATTAAGATTAAAATATTAATAATATATATTAGTTTTTAATATATAATGTTGTGGGATGTATTGGATATAATTTAAAATATATATATAAATATTATTATTATATATATATATAATATATATAATATAATAATATATATATAATTATATAATATATATATATAATATATATATAAATATATAATTATATATATATTATATATATTATATATATATATATATATTTTAGTGTAATTAGGACCGGATGGTCAAAATTTTGTGAGTATACTTTTATGTACGGATATGTGAAAACGATGTCAGGGATGCGGAATCTTGTGATAATAAAGAGGAGGTATAAATTAGTCGGACATATAATGCGTGGAATCTTAAGTAGATGGATAGAGTAGATTTGCTCAGTGAGGTGATAAAATGCTCAGGATGCTGAGTATAATGACTGAGCTAATATAGTGTATTATCATCTTTGTAATAATGATTATTATGATAATTTTTAAAAAATTATTAATATATAATTAGTAATTAAATTAACATTATAAATATCAAGTATAATAACATATCTACAGAAATACTCATTAATATTTTATATATAAATATATAATATATAATTATATATATATATATTATATATATATAATATATATATTAATATATATATATATATATAATATTATTATATTAAATATATATATCTGATATAACTATATATTGATATTTATATTCTTAATTAATATTAATAATATATTAATATTAATAATATATATTTATATATCTGTACTACCACCACTCACGGGCAATGAGTACCCATAATTTACAAGGAGGGGGTGTTGCCACGCCAAAATTTCACCGCTAGCGCAAATTATACGCATGATATACATTGAGCAAGTATCGACTAGGCTTTAAAAAAGTTAATGAGGGAGATTTTACAATTCACAAGAGAATAACATACAGATAGTACTATGAAGAGAATTCCACAAAAATAAGTAATATATATATTATAGTATGAGAGACTAGTGAAAGAATAGGATAGACACTCACGCTCAGTCGAACTATATCCTTGGATATATATATATGTATTACAATATGATATTATATATCTACATACAAAATAACTCGTAGCACATAGACCAGCACCTCACTTATATATGTGCTACGAGGGCGTCGCATTTATAAAATAGTTAAATTATTATATAGTGATGAGTTAACGGTGAGTGTTGTGTTGGAGAAGTTCTACCTCGAACGCCTTGGTCATGATGCTTGCTCTCGTACCTATGAAAAAGCAGATAAAGCAACCAACACGGATATATACTCCCCTACTATATAATATACACTAGCCTCGCTCAAAAGTAATTATAGTATAGGGTCAAGTGAACTGGTAAATAATATAGATAACATGATACTAAGTTTTGGCTTCTTTTGAACTATCCTTAATACCTCAGATAAAAAGCCGGTGTATTGAAACCAGATGATCACCTACCCAGATATTTATAGAGTGAAAACAGACTATTAATTAATATCAAGGGTACGGTGGATGTAGACCTCTATGTTAATATTAGCTGGTAAGTTAAACTTGATGAAAGTGAGTAATATAAAAACGTCTACGTCTCTCAGTATTAATCAGTAAACTCCTGATTTTTATCTAATGTATATAATAGGCCGCCCTAGGCACCGTATTAGTTGTATGTAGGTATAGTAGGATTTATCTACTAAGAAATTTTTATTATTTAGTTAATAAGGTGAAGGATGTTTTATTGTTCATCATAGGTGAGAGATGAGTAAGTAGAGATAACCGTCGAAAGATATAGAGAGAGAAATGATAGAAGCGGGTTTTATAGATAGAGGGTGAGATTTTGATAGTGAAAGTTGATATGATTTTTTATAAAAAATGTTGGATAATTTTCACAATTGTTGTAGATACTGAACCTCTCAAATATACAGAAAATTGTTTTTTAATAGAAAAGCTATAACAGCCGGAATTTTTAATTATAGATATAATGAGATTAATGGCGAGATAGGCATATTACTAGTAAGTATAAAAGTAAGTGGAGAAGGATATTGTAAAACGAGTTGTGAAATATAAGTGCGATAATAGGTGTCGATAGTTACATTACTGAGTACATATTATAATGAGTGATAATGGTTTGAAGTATAATTGTTTATGCAAGGTATGAGTAATCTCATAATTAATATAGAAAATCGAATAAACATTAAGTACAGAGAATAACATACCCAACCCTGAGTGATAATAACTACTACACTATTTTGATCAGAAAAAAAAGAAGATATAAGTCTGACTCTATCATAATCTAAACCACAGCCTCCGTAATATTGTAATAGCGACTTGAAAGAAAGCTAGACATAAAAGTAAGCAAAGAGAAGAGAAGGTAAGGAAACCCAAAAGAATGGGGAGCTTGGAGAAGCGTGACCGCGTCATACTAACGTAGTCAAATGCTTTGGAATGTCATTAGCATATATCCGCCACTCAACGTACTAAGTATTTATATCCCTAGTAGTCCTAGAGCTAGGTAATAAAATAACCTAATTAAATCTCGTACCGTCACTTAATAGGTAAAGTATATATATATATGCTAGCCAGTATAAAGTGAATACCATTGTAAACGCCTCAAAAGCTACGTACTAGGCGATCTGAGATAAGCTCATAGATAGAATATGATAGTATATCCAGATGGTTTCATATAAAGTGAGAGTTGTAGAAGTACTGAGTTTTCAAATAGATCTTATAGTAAGTTAAATACTCAAAGTAGATAGAGCTAGCTTATTTAGTGAGTCGATAGGTTAGAAGGATATACAGAGCGGCTTCCTTTTTTACTCGAGAATATATATAGAGTATGGTTAATCATAATGTGTGCGTGCTTTCTACAACATACTTAAGGGTAAAAGTCTCAGTATTGAGACATAAAAAATTATAGTTGAACGAGGGGTGGAGTCAGCACGTAAGCACATCCCTCAAAACTCGGCGGAAGGAAATGCCCATTCCGGGCCACCCGCCTTATTAACGTTCATAGATCTCAGGAGCCCCATGAATACCCGATCAAGTATGTGATCTTCAAGGCTAATTAAAGAATCAATATATGAGACACCTAGTAGAGTAGAGTAAGGATAATGATAGTGAGAGAGGTAAGGGTGATAATGCTACATGTAAATCAGTATATATTCTCAAGTACTGGTTGAGTTATAGAGTGAAAATAATAGTGATTGACCTGTATATAATAGATAGATTGGCCTTTTCTTAGTTGGAGAGTTAGCTATAATCAAGTGCCATCAGATCGAATATAGAGGCAGGAAAGATTGATTTACAGAAGTTGTTATTGATAAAGATGTTTTTTGCAAGAGGCCAGAAGATTTTATGTCTAAGTAAGTATAGCAGATAACCTAGTAAAGTGTATATATATATGTCAGCATTCGGATTTGATCAAAGCCCGTACTTTATTGACCTTCGTCTGAGAAGAGTATGAAAAAACAAATGGAATTGCAGATAATAATGTAGTATAACATATATAATTATATATATATATATATATATATATTAAATATAATTAATATATATTATATATAATATATTTATATTATATATTTATATATATATATTATATATAATATATATATATATATATATAATATATAATTATATATATATATATATATTAATATATATATATATTAATTATATATAATAATAATATATATATTATATATATATATATTTAATTATATATTAATATATATATATATATATTAATTAAAATTATAATATATTATATATATATATTAATTTAATATTATATATAATGATATATATTAATTATAATATATATGATATATATATATTAATATATATATTAAGTAAATAATTATAATATAGTTATATATATATATATATATATATATATTATTAATATATATATTATTTATATATATATATATTAATAATATTATATAATATATTATTATGTTTATATATATAATATATATATATATATATATATTTATATAATATATATATATATATATTAATAATATATATATATATATATATAAGTAATATTATAAATATAATATAATATATTTATTAATATATTAATATATAATATATATAATATATATAATAATATATATATATATATTAATATAATATATATATATATTATTTATATATATATAATATATTATATAATTAATAATATATTATTTAATATATTAATTATATTATATATTAATATTATTAATATATATATATATAATTAATTATTAATCTATATGTTTTTGAAATAAATAGATGTAATTATAATTAATTAAGATAGATATACATTATATAATATATTATATAATAATTTATATTATATATATTAATATTAATATAATATATATATAATATAGTTATTTATTACTGTTCATTTTCAAATCATTTTTCTCATAGTTTTATACTAATTTTAGTTTGAATTTATTTTTATATTATAATCTGTATGCTTTATATATGAACCAAACTTAATATTGGTTGTGAGTACTATATCTGATTTATCAATAGTTATTATTGATAATAATTAAATAATTAATAAAAAATAATGACTTGCATTATAATATTAAAAACTGTATATGTGGAAGAAGTTAAAGAGATAAGAAAAGATTATTAATCCATCAATAGAAGATATTGCAAAAGTTAGCAATTGTTAGCACCATAGAGACTGGACAGAGACCATGATAGAAAGGAGAGAAGATGCGACAGAATATAGAATGATTATGTTTGAGATATATGCATTCTTAATCAAATGCTACGAAAACATCCGAGAGAGAGCGACAAACATGCACGTTGACCATTGTGTTTCGAAAAAGAGGATCCGGGAGAGAGAGAGAGAGAGGAGTTCCTATAGTCATTTATAGCCAGGTGGATACTGTCTGAGACACGCGTGGGTGTACTGCCAACGTCGGGTTAGCATGACGTGTATAATGTGCAATTTTTTTAGGGTGTAAGGGAGTGTGTATACACGCACAATGACTCTGAGGTTTTTTTTTCCTGAATGCATTGGCGGAATAGTCTCCACGTGTCCCTCGTGGATGTTCATGATCTATGATATACTATCTAATATTAAATTAGCTTATATATATCCATCAATCTATATCGATGAGACTCATTATAATTAAATGTAATTAATCAATTTTATCTATTAATTGGTTATATATGCATGTTTTTGATAATTTTATAGATTGTAAATATAGTTGCTATCATATTAATCTATAATTATTGGAATAGGTTATATACTATATATGTACTGAAAATTTTATCTCAAAAAAAGTTACTAAATATAAATGGGCTCTTAAACTGATAAAATTGTGGTGAGTATAATAATAATTAATTTTGAAATACTAATGCCAGAGGGTCTTAATAAATGTGCAAAGCAAGCTCAAGAACACCCTAATAGGAACTCAATGTTATGTTCTTAATGGATTGCCTACTATAGACTTCAATCTTTTTCTATATTAACTCTCATCTCGCTAGTATGTTTTTGTTAATGTTATTTACCCAATATTTTTTTTAGAGTTTTTATTATGAATTTCTTATAATGTTATTGTAGACTTCCGATAATATACATAACTTCTTTTTTGCATTAATGCTGAATTATTTATGACTATTGTAATTTTTTCTTCCTTATCTTCAGGTCTTGATTTTTCTTCATCTACATTATTGTTATCTTCTCTTCTTTTTCTTCAGGTTTACATTCTTCTTTATCTATATTATCGTTATCTTACCTTTTTATCTTCAGGTCTAGTTTCTTCTTCATCTATATTATCGTCATCCTTATTTTTCCCTCTTCAGGTTTAGATTATTCGCATTATCGCTATCTTCCTTTTTTATTTTAAGG
>JABUQX010108345.1:25000-28559 GCA_015478945.1 Trachelipus rathkii | reverse complement strand
CCTTCAACGCTGGACCTACTATACATATAATATTATATATATAATATATATATATATATATATATATATATATATGTATATATATAATTAATAGATATATAACTATATATATAATATAATTAAAATATATATATATATATTATATATATATTAAGTATATATTATATATATATATATATATTTATATATATATATTTATATATATATGTATATATATATATAATATATATATATATAGTTAAATATAGTTTATAAATTAATATATATTATATATAGTAGTATATATATCATATATATAATATAACCTGTTGGTTCCTTTTCAAGTAGGAGTGACTGGCAAAGAAATCCTGACAGAGTGGCTAGAACAGCCCCCTTCTCTTTCCGTAGCTGTTCTAGGTGATCTCTCGGTGTCAGTCCAAAAGGTCGCCTGCATTATAATTATATACCAATCTCTCGACAAGCTTTCCTGTCCTAACTGGCAGGCATGTTGGGCAGATGATCGGAGGGCGAACTTGGAAATTATAAAACCGAATATAGGTGGAGTAGACTTCTCTCCACAACAAATCGCTTGCATAAAGTAGTTTATACACCCTCTCCGTACTGGTTAAACACCAACATCCACTTAAACCACTTCATGTTACGGTTATCCTCCTTCCGTCGGAGCTTATACCTTAATCTCCAAATAGACCTCTTACGTCATTCACGAGAAGTGCAAGCCTAAAGATCAGGTAACTGACAAAAAAGTTGTGATGAATTTTGTTCGTAAAGTAGGACAAATTCTACGGAACATTCTGACCAACTTTGATTTTTTTTTAGAGATTTTGGTAAAAAAATTAATTTTTAGGAGAAAAGAAAAGGTAATTATTACTTTCTCTGTATTATGAAAATAAATAATAAAACATTAATATAAGTAAGGCTGGGTGTTCTTGCTTGCTCTGGATTCACCACATGTACTGACTGAACAGTACTATAAAATAATGGCTTTAAAATCTATATTGCAATTGTGAAGCTAGAACTCATTTTGGAGGCAAAAGCTATTGTAAGAACACTTGTAAGCAATGCCTCTAAGAATGTTATGTGTATTTATGTAAACTAAAAATTGCATACATATTATAACATCGTACATAAATGCTTTTAGTTTGTTATTTGATTTAAAATCAAACTGACCAATGATAGCTGCTTTCTACCGGTTGGCATTTTCCTAAATGCAAGCCGGAGAAGCAGTCGCGAGTTATAGCCAAGACATCATGCTGACCAGTCGCCAAGGACCTTCGCCCGTTGGCGGCCCTTTATATAATTAAATATATTTAATTTAATGTGGAATTTCATATTAATGTTCCAATACTGTGATCTCCTGTAAAGTTTCTATTAAGAACATTAACTGTCTCTGATTAATATAAGAAAATATAAATTAAAAGAATGGTGATTAAGATTCCAGCAGGGTTATGAGCACATTTCTCCCCACGCTGCCAATCGTTCTAAATTATATAATTAATGCAATCAAAAATAAAATAAATCTTATTTGATTGTTGATGACAATGTCCATTATATCAATAACCGCGAAAAATTATTTATATCTGTTGATCAAACAAGAAGTATGTTAAATAAAGAAAGGAAAACCTACCACCCCGCCTTTTATTATTACCTTCTTTATTAAGAGTTGTACCTGAGGTGATTAATTTGATTATCTGCTAATGATTAAAGACATCATTCCTCGTACATATTTTGGTAATCCCCAGTCGCGACTCGACCCCTAAAACCTTCTAATACGGGCCCAGATTAAAAAAAATAATTAACGCTGTGAAAATTTAAAAAAAAAAAGATAAATAAATAAATACCTATACAGGTTAATTTTGTTATAGTGCTTAAAAATTGTCTTGAAATAGGTACGACTTACTATCAGTGTAAGTGTATGTTGACGCTAAGATTGTTGTTAAGGGTATTCAAGCTGTTAAAAAGCATTCAAGTTGACCAATGAGAACGGTGAAAAACAAATGTGACGAAATGGCAAGGTTTCTTCTGGAGGCAATGGCATTGAGTCGGGAGTCCGTTGAGAGCCTCAATGAAGAGAGGTTGGCATCTGTGAATGCCTAGTCAATATAATCACAATTTGTGTATTTCAATTTTGTGAAAATATCTTGATTATTTAGCTATATTACCTCATTGCATTGAACAATAAATATTCATTTAATATTTCCTGTAAAATAAACATTAAAGAAATACCACTTGTCACTTTCTAATAAATTAAGGAGCTTGAATACCTCAGCTCATATAATATATATATATAATAATATTATTATTATATATATTAATATACTAATATATAAATATATATATTTATTATATTATATATATGATATAATATAATATATATATATATATATATATATATATATATATAATTTCTACGTCATAAATATCGCTTTTCTATCTGAGTATGATCTGAATGAAGAGCGGTTTTCCTTAGAAAAGTAATTTAAGCCAATGAAGGAGAGCGACTTCTCCAACTCAGTGCAGATATTTTATTTGGACCTAGCGTGTGAGTTGCTTACTATACGAGAATGCATGTGATCACTTATTTATTTCTGATTGTACTGTACTTCCATCTTGAATGAGAACTAAATTTCCAATGCACCGCTTCATTCAATTTATATATTAATTCATACCTTTTATAAAATACTATATATTTTTTATATATATTATATATTATATATATCATAATATATATATTATATATATATATAGATAAAAATATATAGATTTATATATATATATATATTTATTAAATATATAATATATATATATATAAATATATATACTATATATACCTATATAAATATTATATATATATATATTATATATAATATATATATACTATATATATATATAAAGAGTTCTGTGTGCCCAGTGGGCTAGTGTGCGTTTGCACGCTTAGAGCGTAGTTCGAGTCTTCGTTCAAACGGATTACTTCGATAGTCACCGGACGCGACACGAAAAATTGCCGTTATGTAGGAGATTCTCTGTAATTCATTAAGATTTACGCAAGGTTTATACACATAATCTCTAATACCCTCACCTCAGCTCATCCATACCACACATACAACGGAAAGACCTTTATACACATACAGACACCCTACATTCCATTCGCACTCAAGCACATAGTCTGGAGTCCAGCCTAGCTATGCCCAACGGATGGCTTGGATTCTGACTTGGTTCAGATGAGGCTGGTTACTATCACCCTATTAACTTGCACTTTCCACTTTGTATTGGCCCACTGTTGGGAAAAACATAAAATAGTAACCTTCCCCCGATTTCGTGTATATATATTATATATATAATATATAATATAATATTATATATATATATATATAATAATTATATATATATACTAATATATTATTATTATATATATATTAAATATATATATATATACCCTGTTATGCTTTACGACTCCGTCAGTTTTGATGTTTTTTTTTTTTTTTTTTTTTTTTTTTTATTTAACATATTGCTAGATATGATACTACAATGAATTTAATAGTGACGACCATGATTCAAAATT
>JABUQX010108345.1:10000-20000 GCA_015478945.1 Trachelipus rathkii | reverse complement strand
ATATATATATAATATATTATATATATATATATATTATATATTATATATATATATATATAATACTTTACTTACCACTCTGTACCACCGCTCCTCTCCTACGGAAACGGGCGACCTCGAGATATTTGCCACCACGCAGACCTGACCCAGAGAATGTGTGGAAACTATTTTTAATGTTCGTTAGGTCAGAGCAGCCTAGCAGATGTCCTGTGTCGTCATAGCCATGGTAGGAATTCTTTGACCATGGGGGGGGGCATTAGAATTCCTGATGGAGGGTTTTTGACCAGAGCGTAAACGGGACAGTATTATTCTGGTTTGACGGTCCAATGTTGTTCGTGGGGGTACTCGGTGACTGCTGGATATGTGTAATTAGATAGGCGGAGATCGTTCTTTGGGTTAACTGAGTGTGGATGTGTCTAATAGTTAATGGAAATATCTGAGGGCGGGGTTGGAGTGTCTTGTATATGTCAGAATAGTTCAAATCTAGTGCGATCCTTTTACTTCTCGGTGGAGGGGGTTGTTGTATTGATTAGTGCAGGGGTGGTCTATTGAGAGTGACTTTGTGTATAATTGGCAGCCCATCATGTCTAAATGGACACGAGGGAGTAACCTGCTTTCCACACAAAACAATTTATTCATATTAACAACAATATTTATTATTACTAACAATTTTTAAAATTCCTAGTACCTGCATGTAATATTCTCAATCCACCCCAATTGACTCATGATTAATTATCGACCCCCGAATGACCAATCATTTAATTTTGACCCCCCGAATGTTTTATCAACCCCTGGTGTCAATATCCACAACTTTGCCAACCCCTGGTCTACCCCAAAGCAATGACATGAAATTTATCTGTTTCGGTATCTATCCGTCTTTCTGTAACCTTCGCTCTAATTTCGGTTCCGGTCGCTCAATATAGAGCCGCTGTTGTGAATGTCATCTTTAATTTACTATCGTCCATCCTTTAAATCTATACATAACGGTTTTATAGGGTTTGATCTTATCACCTACTCCTTTTTATACTTTTCAAAAATGATTTGCTCTCTATCTCATATCTTATCCACTCTTATAACGAAGACTCCACTCCGGAGTTTTCTCCTTTACGACGATGAATGACAATGTTCGCTCTCATGACAAAACGTATTGATTCGCCTAAATGACTAAGAAAAGTAATGATAAAATTATGACCTAAGAATCTCCGATCTTGAAACAGGGTTAGCTTTCTTTCTACGATACCTGTCAACAGATAACTTAGTTATATATATATATATATATTATATTATATATATATATAAAGAATATATACACTATATTATATATATATATATATATATATATAGTATATATATATAATATATATATATTATATATATATATATATAATATATATATTATATATATATATATCATATATCAGAGCGACTTCTACACTCGGTGGCTGCTCGGCTTCAGCCGCGAGTTATCATTATCGAAAAAGCGATTGATTTTCCTTTAAATTCTTAAAAGTAACATAAAATTCTCTTATTTTTAGAAAATTGGCGCATATATGAAAGTAAATAATTACATATATATAATATAAAAGATTATTAAAATATAAATATAAACATTGTAAGAATCGTTGCCATTGAAGAATGCTATTTTTTTAATCAATCATAAAACGTTGACGACTGCCAACTCGATCCAAAATATGCTGAGTTAAGAGTTTTTAAACAATGTCGCTAAGTTACAACATTCGGCGAGATGTTAATTTTTATTTACAAGTTGTTTTTTTTCCTAGGAATCTAATAAAACACTCCTTTTTTTTTATTTATTAAAAAAAATAAATAAACAATTACTTGTTCTTAATTTCAGATACAAAAATTACAAATTTAAATTCTAATTGTACTTCGATAAAAAAAAATAACCTTGAATTACTTGTTGTTAAACATAGAAGTTTAATTTTGACTTAAAGAAAACTTTCTTTAATTAGTAGTCTAACTAGTGAATTAATATTAATGTGAAGTATATTTGGTGTTAAATATATATATACTATATATATATATATATAAATATATATATATATATATAGTATAGTATATATATATATATATATATATATAATATATATATATATATATATATATATATTATATATATATTATAGATATATATATATATACTCTAAATATATATAAATATATATAATATTTATAGAGAAGAGAGAGAGGAGAGAGAGAAGAGAGAGAAAGAGAAGAGAGGAGAGAGAGGAGAGAGAGAGAGAGAGAGAGAGGAGAGAGAGGAGAGAGAGAAGAGAGAGATAGAGGAGAGAGAGGAGCCGAAAATTAGTACAAAAAGTTCTTGGAGGTCGCCACTGATATTATATATATATACGTATATATATATATATATATATATTATAATATATATTATATATAATATATATATATTATATATATAATATATATATAATATATATATATATATATATATATATATATATTATGGCATAATTCTATAAACCGTGATCATAGTTGAAAAAACTTCTTGTCTTGGTTAGAGTCGCTTGGGTCTGTAATTTTTGGGGTCGCGTACTTTGCTCTCTCTCTCTCTCTCTCTCTCTCTATATATATTATATAAGTATATATATATATAATATATATATAATATATATATATATATAATATATATAGATAATATATAATTATATAAATATATATTATATATAATATATACTATATATCAGAGGTGGGCACTTCCGCTCTTTGATGTCCGCTAGTCCGCCCGAGCGGACTACCAAATAGCGTGAAGTACTAGCGGAGGGCGGAGTTCGTCAGGAATTAGCGCGACTTGCCACCGGCGGATCAAAAAAAGTTTCCGCTCTTTTTGTTCCGACCTTTAAAATATGAAAATAAGTTTACTTATAAGGAAATTTCTTCTTGGTATTAATAAAGAAATTATAATTTTTATTTTAAGCTTATAACTAATTATATACTTTTAGTCTAAGACTTATTGTTTTTTAATATTAAACTTCCAAAAATAATATCAACCTCCTTAAAGGTACCATATATAATAAATAAAATTTAAATTGATTTTATAGACCGAATGGCTATTACCCTCATCTATAACTTAAATTAATTATATTATTACCTATAATAACTAGGCAATATCTAAATCAGTTCTGTGTAAAACCCAAATATATATATATATATATATTATAATATATATATATATATATTATTATATATTATAGTATATATAGATATATATATATATATATAATATTATATATATATAATATATATATATATATTTATATATATGAAGTCACCTCAAGGCATATGGGGACGATCTGGCATGTTGGAGCGAGATAGGGGAGAGGAGGTGATTTCGAGAGGTTGGGGAGTTGTTTGCGGAGGTTGGAATAAGTAGGAATGAAGATGAAACAGTTAACAGAAGACAGAGATTAATTAACCAGTAACCGGAGGAAATGAGGAGGGGATGAGAATGATGGTGAGAGAGGAGGAGGTGAAGGCGGGAAATACCTGCAATTATCTCGGAGGGTGCTTTAACAGAAGGGAGGAAGTGGAGAAGAGAATATGCGAAGAATGAAAAAGTATGGATTAGTTATGGAAGCGGTATGGTATACCTCATGATGAAAGACAGAAACATCGGAATAGAGGTAAAAAGAGTGATTTTTAACAGCATACTGACTCCGACACTGCTGTACGAGAGCGGAAACAGGGACAACAACGAGAAGAGAGGAGAGTAGATTACCAAGGCAGTGGGGAGATGAGGATATTAAAAACTATGATTGGAAAGAGTAGGAGAGACATGAATAAGGAATGAAGTTATTAGAGAAGATATAGATGTGAAGGAGATGACACTAAAGATGGATGTGGGGAGATTGAGATGGTGGGGACATCTGGAGAGGATGGAGCAGGAGAGAATGCCGAAAAGAAGATAGGAATGGACACCAGAGGGCAGAAGACCAAGGAGAAGACCGAATAAGAGATGGGCGGAATCGGTGGAGGACTCTCTGGAAAGATGTCAGCTACCAAATATGAGAGCGCTGAAGAGAAGAGGAACAGTGCAGGAGAGGGACGTCTGGAGAAAGATGCTTGAGTGGGGCTGACCGGATGAAGAATTCTTCCTGGGAGAGGAAGTAAGAAGTAAGAATATATATATATTATATATAATATTAGTAAATATATATAAATATATATATCTAATATATATATATATTATATATAATATATATATAGTTATATATATAATTATATGTTATATATATATATATATATGTAACCGGACTCGTAATTACATTGTATTAAAATTTATAAAGGATATATGTAAGTGCTACCCAGATTTCTGGTGCACAGCTGTAAGAAAAGATTGTACAAAAAAGTCCTGTTGCCGAAATAACTGTTTCTTTCTTTATTTTTGTATAGTGTCAAGGTCACCGAGGTGCCGCTGTAACCAACGGCATGCCATGGTGATAGAGCCAGTTAGAAAATAGACCCGGGCGAACTAAGAGCTTTGCTCTCTCTCGGGATAATAATTTGTAAAGTTATCAAAGACACATTTAAAGAATAATTGATATTGTAGGAATAAATATTTCTTTTTGAACAATAGTTAAAACACTTAAATTGTGTTCTTGTAAAATAATCATTAGAAGTAATTAATAAAGAAATAACTAAAGAAGCGTTTCGCTATTCCAAAACCATTTTATTGTTTGCTATATCAAAGTGATCTATTAAATAGGGCCAATTAATAATTATAAAGATCAGTCTTTGTTCATAGTTTTGGTGGACCCCAGTACAGTGACATAAAAAAAACCCCCCTTGTGGATCTAGGGGGCGCATAACAAGAAAAAAAAAAAAGTGGTGATTGTCAATGTGAAAAGTGCCAATAAACAAATATAGTGCTAAGTGAAGTGACCCATATACTGTGAAAAATTTTTTGGTAACAAAATAAAGTCTTAGTGCGTTGGTACATAGCTCTCATAAACTTTATTACATAACGATTAGCGTGAAGAATCCCGTTATTTTAAAAGTCGCTAGTCTTGTGAAAAAGAGCTCCATTTTCAAATAATATCACCGGAAAAAAAAAAAAAAAAAAAAAAAAAAAAAAAAAAAAAAAAAAAAAAGATTAAAGAAACGGGCAGAAGGGACTTTAAGATGCCCAGCCATAAAAAAAGATCTCCCCGGTTTAACACCGGGAGGGGTAGGGGAAAGTCAAGTAATACACCAAAAGCATCTGCAAAAACTTCGAACGTCTCCCCCGCTTCCCCCAAATCTCCAATTCGGAGAGAAGAAAATTCGAACTCCGATGGGGAAGCAAGTCAGGACCTTCATACCCCGCTACGAGCAAGATCTGTTACCCCCACAGTCTCCCCCTCGTTGGGGGGGACTCCAAAGACCAGTCTGCCTATTGGCGCTATTCCAAAGTTAGATTTGCGTAATATGATGACTTGGTTACACACTACGATTACCGTTTTCAAACTTAATGGAGTGGATGATCCAAAAGAACGCGTAAGAATTTTGGCTTCCGTCCTTCCCCATGATATTGTAGCAACCATCAAATTTCCATTGGGGGGAGATTGCTTTCAAAAGTTAATTGCGTCGATAGAGGAAGCGTACGCCCCCAATCTTAGAAGTCAAATCAGTGAAATTTTCAAAAAAGGAAGAAAAAAAGAAGAGCTTCCTTCGGTTTACTTGGCAAGAGTTCGTGACGTTATGGGAAGAATAGGATTCGATCTGCTTGCAGAAAACAGTGCTCCTTTTGTTCATGAATTGTTTATTAATGAGCTTCCATCTCGCATACAAGAAAGTTTAATGACTCTGGCAGACGATAGCAGTCTTGAAAAAATTACAAAAGTAGCAGATAACTTATATAAGAACTTTTATAGGAATGACTACGAAACCCCACACGAGAGACGGGGGAGAGAATATTGGGGGGCGGTAAATTATCTTCAAGGAGAACAGTTCCCGACCCAAGAGAGCGGCACATATGGAGAGAGTCGAAATACAAACAATAACAACGATTCTCAAGTTTCAGAAGAGGCTAAAGTAAACAAAGAGTTCTTTCGAGAGATGAAAGGGCTTCTCAAGTCTCTCACCAAGGTCGCAGGACAGCTGAGTGAGGCCGCTGCCAAACCGACTCGTACAGAAGAACAACCATCATTTCAAAATAGAAGAAATGCTCCTAGAGATCGTAAACAAGGCAACACTGTAAATGCGGAGTTGCTAGGCGAGTTATGTAAACCACACTCCAGATTTCTCCATAGAAGTTACACCTGTCATTCGGAATTTTGTCCTATGTATTCTTTGGTATTCCCGCCAAATGGAGAAAGTCAGCAAGTCCATGAGTCACATCCCCAAAGAAGGCAGGGAAACGCATCAGATCCCCCCTCGAACAGGAGTTAGGGGGGGAGGTGAATATTTTAGATGAAAATTATCGTATTTTTAATTATGGGAATTTTGCTGAAGTAAATAATTTGCATGCGTATACTAGTAGGTTTAATAATAATTATAATAATAATAATAATATGAATAATAATAGGTATGTTTGGTATTCTAATGGGTATAATAATAATAATAGGGAGGTAGCTTTGAGTAATTTTAAGAGTAACGGGCAAAGCGCTCTATGGCATGTACAAGGAGGTTATCCTCCTTACAACGAGGCTCTGAGTATCCCGAATAGTGATGAGAGTATCGATGTGACCCATACGATACCCACGTTGGCCTCTACCGACGCACAAGATATGTTAGCGACGGATGCTCCCACAGGAGAAAGTCCGGTCATAAATAATATGTCTGTATTAAATAATGTAAGAGATTATAAACTTTATACTATTATGGATAAAATATCAAAAAGAGTCTTTATTTTAGATAGTGGTAGTGAGATCAATTTACTCCCTATGGATGGAGATAATAATATATCGATTATTGGTCAAATTAAAGCAGCCAATGATACCGTAATTGACGTATACTCAAGCGAAATTGTTACAATTGATTTTGGTTTAAAGAGAACTTATGATGTGGAATTTTTAACAACTAAATTGCCAATTTGCATATTAGGTATGCCGTTTTTAAAAAAATTTTCGTTTAATATTAATTTTGAAACAGATATGTTAACTGATACTCAGAGCAAGGAATGTATAAATTTGTGTGATAAAACAATTTGTAGAGATAAGGCTTTTATTCATACTCTCTCTCAATTTTCCTCTTCTGTAGCTCATAATGAACTTTTTAGTGATATACCTATAGTTAATAATCTGGTAGTTGAATTTAAACATTTATTTATAAATGCATATTTACCGGAAAATTTTAAGGTTCGGGAACAGCAGCTTAAAGCTTGGGATGATTTGTTCAGAGAATTTGGGGGAGGGGGGAACGCGGAGTCGAAACTTAAGAATAGAAATGGGGGGGGGATACTTGTGCTTTACGTGGGGGAGAGGAGACGAGCATTCCAACTGCTATCTTGAAGGAATTAGCTTCACTCTTTCCTTATAAAACTAATATAAGCGGAGTTCCAATAAAAATGAAACCTCGTCGTATTCCTCATAAATTATTCGAACAAACAAAGAGGGAGCTATTAAATTTAGTAAAAGCGAAAGTTTTAAAGAGGGCACCATCGCAATGGAGTTTCCCAATCAGCGTGTTGGAAAAAAATGGGGGAGGGGTACGAATCGTCTGTGATTTTAGAAAACTTAATTCTGTGGCGAAAAATGATGTATTTGCTATGCCGAATATAAATGATATATTTAGTGGGCTTCATGGGACAAAGGTATTAAGTAAGCTTGACGTCACGAACGCGTACTATTTACTGCCTTTAGCAGAAGCCGATCAACATTATTTTACTATTAGTACAATGATCGGAAATTTTTCTTTTAGACAATTACCGATGGGATTTAAAAATTCGAGTTCCTGTTTTATGAGATTTTTAACTATATTACTTCAAGGCATTCCCGGTGTACACGTGTATTTAGACGATATTTTGATAGGGACCAAAGATTTATCAGACCACGTGGTGATACTTAAACAAGTATTTGAGAGATTAAATTATTTTAAAATTTGTTTAAATAAAAAAAAATGCGAATTTGGGGTAAAAAGATTAAGTTATTTGGGTTTTGACTTGACGGAAGAAGGGCTTGCGCCATTATCTGAAAAAGTTAAGGAAATAATTAATGTTCCTCGGCCGGTAACCATAAAAGAAGTACGTTCGTTTGTTGGCCGAATTTCCTTTTACCGTCAAAATATACCGTGTTTTACAAATTTAACGTTGCCTTTGTATAATTTTTTAAAGGGAAAAAATAGCTCTAATAAAAAAATCACGTGGTCTCCCGAGGCTGAGAAGTCTTTTGTAGATATAAAACAAGCGATTCGTCACGCCTCTCGGCTCAGGTTTCCAGCAGTTGATGCGCCTCTCAAAGTGTACATTTATGCAAATCATAAAGCTTTTAATACGGTAATTATGTCTGACGATGAGAATGGGACTCCTTTTGCTTTTTATAGTGGGTCTTTTAATACAACAGAAAAAAGATATTTGCCAGTAAATAAGCTTTTATTGGGGTTAACGAAATTATTCAAGAAATATGGGGCAATTTTAGCGTGAAAACATGTGCGTATCTGTACTTGTTCACGGGCGTTTGTATATAAAATAAATCATGCTAATGACGTACAAAATTATAATGCTAGGGAATTGAGGGAACTAGCTATTTTGAGTACTTTTAATATCACGATGGAGTTAATTACCGAAAATCAAAATGCGTTATTAAAATATTTACTTGCTAATAATATTACCCGAGATGAGGATGAGGTAGGAGAAGATGCAGGTTCAAATAGTGTAGTCTGTGACTCCGCCCACCGATTCACGACAGCCAATGAGCAATCGGCTGAGAATACTATAGCGACTGACGTAGGTGCTATTAACTTGGTAATGAATGGAAACGCGCCGATCGATCTCTCGGTTAGAAATGAAGGCTGCAGCCGCACTGAAGCGGCCAAATTGGAAATTTCCAAAATAAATTTAGTAACCACGTTTGATAAAAATGCAAAAATATTATTCTCGCATTTCAAGCGAGATTTGGACTTTGAAGAAATTAGACAGCACCAACAGTCAGATAAATACCTTAATGATCTGATGACGAAGAGAGAGAAAACTACTTTGAAGTTAATAAAACAGAAATTCTTTTATGACAAAAAGGAGATAGAATTAGTGGTCGATGTCTCTTTAAACTATTCGCGCGTTTTTGTGCCGGAAAAGAGTGTGCAGAACGTAATCAGCGACTACCACAATAAAGGACATTTGGGTGTGAATAAAACCCTCCTGAGCATAAAAAATGAATTTGTGTTTCAGCACATGCATAAAAAAATAAAACAGTTTATCCGCACGTGCTCAGCATGTCAAAAAAATAAAACAGTACCAGGTATAAGTCCTGATTACGGTGTTTTTAAAGAAGTGACGAAGAAGTTTCAAGCCGTTCATGTTGACATACTGAAGTTACCTAATGCAAGAGGATACAAATACCTACTTACCTTAATTGACCGCTACAGTAAGTACTTGTTCGCGGTGCCTCTTAAAGAAATAAATTCGGGAGAAATATTGAATGCATTCATTCACGAGCTATTTCCATTCTGTGGAATTCCTCAGGTAATTATTTCGGATTTAGGTGCGAATTTCACTAGTCGCTTGTTTGAGGAAGTTTGTAGGGCCGTGGGAATGGAGCACCGGACTACGTGTAGCTCAAACCCTAGATGTAATGGCCTCCTGGAGGTAAATCATAGGAATTTGCTGGCTTGTCTGAGATGTATGTTGCAAGAGCATGATTTAAGCCCCTCCGACTGGCCGAGCCTCTTACCTATGGTGTTATTCACTCTGAGGCTCGCGCCGATAACAAAGAACGGTCTTAGTCCCGCAAACTTGATGTTTGGCCAAAATATAGCAATACCTAGTGGATTAGTTGATCCTGCTTCGGAAACGGCCCCAATAGAGTATAATGCATATGTTAAAAAGCTA
>JABUQX010108345.1:0-5000 GCA_015478945.1 Trachelipus rathkii | reverse complement strand
TAAATCCAGTCAAGGTGTGTTGTGTTAAATCGGTTAGGAGAGTAGTTGTGGAGTGTTTTGGTCTAAATCTATGTTGTAAGTTAGATAAAGGAACATAGGGTGAAATTTCATTGAGGATTAGTTTTTCTAATACTTTGGATGTTGTGGAGAGCAGTGAAATGGGTCTATATGAAGCCAGATCTTAGGTGGTTTAGTATAGGAATTATGTGGACATGCTTCCAGAGTGATGGGAGATTGTTTATTAGCAATGTCTTGTAAAATATTTGAGTGACATTTGCGATAGCTTTGGTTTCTAAGTTCTCTGCTTGTGAAATTTTTTAAGCTTTTTAACGACTAAATACTTGTACTGGAGGAAATTTTTAAGTCTCTTAATTTTTTTTCTCATGGTGGGGATTGTGGGGATTTTGGGTCTGAGGCTGATTTTTGAATAGTTAGACATGAAGATAATGCATTGGTATTTAGAGCTAAAATTTTTATTATTTTGCTTGTAAATAGCTTCGTGAGTTGAGGGGGGGTTCGGTGTGTGTGACGTATGGATTTTTTTTTCATTTTTTGTGTTTATTTGGTTCTGTAGAGTATGGGCGTATTGCTTCCAAATTTCTTTCATATTTGTGTCAACTATGGTGTTTATTCTATTGTTAAGGCCTGAGATTTGGTTTAGTTGCGCTAGGTTAGGTTGTCCATTTTGTCTGAGTGAGATTATCTGTTTTATTAGAGTCAGAAGTTGGGGTTAAATGACTTGTGGTTGCAGTGTGGGATGTTTTTTTTTTTTTTTTTTTTTTTTTTTTTTCATGTTTTTGAGAATTATACTAATTCTCATTTGGAAGGATTCTAGGTGCATATATATATATATATATATATATATATATATATATATATATATATAATATATATATATAATATATATATATATATATATATATATATATATATTAATATATATTATAATAATATATATATATATATATATATATATATATATATATAAGAGAGAGAGAGAGAGAGAGAGAGAGAGAGTTGAATAAAAACAATGTTTAAAAAAAAAGCATCGTTTTTTTAAAGAAATAAAAAAACATTGTTTTTTTTACTGAATTTTTAGGATTTTAATATATATTTAAATATAAGTTTCTATAATAAGTAATGTTAAACATGTAATAATGAATATTTTGATGCTCAAATTGACACATTTAGTATTATTTTAATAGAGGTTTCCACGTTTCTCAAAAAACAAAAAAAAAAATTTTATAATTTTATTTGTTACATTCGTTAACTTAAAATTCTCAAAATTTATGTCAATAATTAATTAAAACAAGTTATCATCATTTTTTTAAGTGTATCTAAACTAGAAAAATTAGTAATTAATTAAAAAAAAAAGGTAATAAAAAACATTGAATTGAACATAATTCATTATTTGCTTATATATATATAGGCCCCTATATATATATATATAATATATATATATAAATATATATATATATATATATATATATATATATATATATATATATATATATATATATATATATATATATTATATATAATATATATATAATATTTAGAAAAAATATATATATTATATATATAGATATATATATATATAATATAATATATATTATATATAAATATATATATATATAATATAATATATAATATATATATATATATATATATATATGATATATATATATGTATTAATATATATATATATTATATATATATATAATATACTTAATATATATATATATATATATATATATATATTATATATATATATATATATATAATATATTTATATATAATATATATATATATTTATATTTTTTACACACTCTTCCTCCAGACAACATATTACTCAACACCATTTATCCACATATCATATACACATGATTAAAATACACACCCCTTCTTCTAGATAACACTTTACAGACATCCCTACTACTCATATCCCTGTGTGTGGGGGAGAAAGAATTGCCCACATCGTATGTCCTACGTGTCGTAGAAGTCGACTAAGGGACGGTGGTAGTTGGGTTGGCTGCCTACTACCATCTATCTCTTGCCAGGAATGCTAATGCAGGCCTCGGAGAAGGTCGTGATGGCCGTAAACGGCCTTCTATCTTTCGGCAAAATTGTATGAATCGTATGGGTACATGGAATGTCAGAGGAATAAATGTTGAGGAGAAGAGGAGAGAGGTGATGGATGTATTTAGAAAGGGCAAATTTGATTTGCTCGCTGTGACTGAAACAAAATGAAAGGAAACGGTGAAAAGATTGATGTGGTGTGAAATGGGTATGTGCTGTTGTGGAAAGGAATGAGAGAGGGAGAGAAGGAGTTGCAGTTTTGATGAGTGAGCTGTGGTACAAAGCTATGGTAGGCTTTAATTTAAGTTTGAAAAGGTCAAGGTATGTGTGGTTGTGACGTATGGTCCATCTGAGGGAAACGTTGAAGAGAGTACGATTTTTTGGGATAATCTGAATGATGTTCTGGATGGGCTGAGTAGAAGCTTCAGGATGATAGTGTTGGGAGGACCTTGAAATGGTTGGATAGGGTGATCAAAAAAGTGATGGTATAACAGGTGGTTTTGTTTTGGGTGTCGGGAGAAAATGAGAATGGTAGGAAGGTGATTGATTTCTGTGAAGAGAGAGGTATGTGTGTAAGTAATACTTTCCTTTAAACACAAGATATCATAAAGTAATAGGAGTGGGTAGGAGAGATGTATCGAAGTAAAAAGTATGATGATTTGTGTTGGTTGGGAAGAAGGAAGATGTTGAAAGTATGTGATTGGATGATATAAATCAGTGAGGGATTTAGGGAATGGGATTATCGGATCATTATTGTTGTTCTATGTAAAATTAAGTTAGTGGGGGCTGGGATGGAGAGGAACGGTGATACGAAGAAGTAGGTAAAAATTAAGAGTGAGGAAGGTTAAGTGAACAAAAACAATAAGATTAAGTATGTAGAGCGCTCGCTAGTTAACTGCGGTTGAATGTGAAACAAGTGATACTGGAGCAATCTGGGGCAAATGAAGGAAGCAAATTTAGTAGTGCAAAAGAAGTGTGTGGATGTGCTAAAGTAGAAGTAAGAATGTTAACAACAGTGAATGCGTGGAATGAAGAGGTGATTGAAAGCGGATTAAAGGTTAAAACGTCCCCCCCCCCGCCCCCCCCCCCCCACCCCCCCCCCCCCCCCCCCCCTGGTTGGAATGTACTAAAAAGCAAATGATGAAGTCTCAAAAGGAAAGATGCTTGGAAATTATATAAGGATGGAAAAAAGAAATACTAAAGGTGCATACGTAGGAGAGAACAATGAGGTAAATGAACAGTTTGAAGGAGGATGAATGAGGGACATACAAGGGAATAGGAAGCTCTTCTGGAAGGAAGCGCGAAAGGTTAAGAATGAGAATAAGGGGGAATCTGCTTAGAATAATGAATAGGGATGGTGCTTTTGTAACTGATGAAATGGAGATGGGAGGGGAGTGTGGAAAGAACACTTCGAAAATCTGCACCAATATTAACAGTATGAAGAGGTGGTAGTGAATGTATGTGGGTTTGATGTGTGCAAGAAGGAATAGGTATTTGGGGATGAGTTATTAGTAAGGAGGAGTAATGGGTAGAGTGAGAAAGTGAAGAATGGTAAATCTGCAGGGATAGAGGAAATTACTGGTGAAATGATCAAGAACGGGGCGAGATGGTGATTTGGCAGGGTATGTAAAAGGAGGGGTTTGAAAGGGTATATGGAGGGTATAGTTCCAATGGATTGGAGGAGAGCGGTAATAGTACCCTTATATAAGGGTTAAGGGAGAAAAAGGGAACTGTAGATATTATTATGGGTTCTAAAGTTTATGAGTGTTGAGGAAGGTATAGCTGGGTATTTTGGTCGAAAGAAGTATGTCGATTTGACTGAAGGACTGATTGGTGAAAGAACAAGGCTGTTATAGGAGTGGTAGAGAAGTGGGATCAAATCTACATTGAACAAGTGATTGAGAAAGATGAGGGAGGAAGAAAGAATAAATTGTATTTAGGTTTATGGATTTGCAACAGGCGTATTGATAGAGTTAATAGGGAAAGCTTTATGGCAGGTATTAGTGATATATGGTGTTGGTGGTAGGCTTCTGAATGGAATCAAAAGTATGTATGACGATAGTGAAGCGTGTGTAAGAATAAATGGTGTCAATGGTGATTGCTTTAGGATTAATAGCGGAGTGAGCCAGGGTTGTGTTATGTCTCCTTGGTTAATTAATGCATATGGATGGGTTATGAAAGAATTCGAGGTGGGGATAAGGCAGGAAATGGTTAGAATGATGGGGAGAATGAGGAGGAGTGGGGGTGCCCTACCTATTATAGGCGGATGATTTGGTTCTGTGTGGCGGATCTGAAGAGAGTTCGTTTGAGATTAGGTAAGTAGATTTGGCAAGTGTGTATATATATGTGGGACTTGAAAGTAGACGTGGCTTAAGAGTATATTTTAGGTTGAGTGAGGTTATCAGTCCTCAGTGTTGAAAGTTATGTTAGGTGGTAAGCAGCTGGAAAATGTGTCTGAGTTTAAATATTTAGGGTATATGTTGTGATGAGAAAGGAACGGAGTGCGAGGAGTTAGAAAGTTTGGATGGAAATGGCAGGAAGGTGGGCTTGGATGCAATTTAAAGATTCGTGGTTGAAATGTAAAGGACTAGGTCGAGTGTTACTAGGGTCTTAACAGAGGGTATGTTGTTACCTGTGTATGTAAGAAGTATAGACTATGGTTCTGGATAAAAGTATAGATCTTAAAGTTGCAATGTGTTCAGAGACAATCTTATGGAAGTGCTGTAGGGGGAGAAGATTGATGATTTTTTGATGAAAATGAGGAATGATGAACTTTATGAGAGAAGATATTGTGTGGTTCTGGAAGAAAAGGGAAAAATTGAGAGAATAAATGAAATATATGTGAGATGGTTTGGGGTCATTTGGAAAAGAATGGAATGATATCGGTGTTATTAAGGGATGATATTGTGGCGAGTGTGTTG
>JABUQX010108344.1:27500-30000 GCA_015478945.1 Trachelipus rathkii | reverse complement strand
CTTGTCTTGGACACCTAACCTCCGACGGGCCTCCCCGCCAACACTCGGGTGGTGTCAAGACACCCGCCTTCGCTCCTCTTGGGAAAGCTAAGCTTGTCAGAGGTAAAATATGATGTTTTTAAAGCCAATCGTGGTCTCGAGCGGCTGGACAGGGTAACACTTTGGGCACAGGTCGCCCTCAGCTTTGATGCCTCAACTTTAAGTAACTAGCTTTTGGTACCTCAGCATTGATGCCTCAACTTTGAATGCTCATCTTTGATGGCTCATCTTATAACACCTATATTGATGATTCATTTTTGATACACTATGACGCTTATACACACATACACTATGTCTCTTATTCACACATGCACATACGCATAGACACTTACGCTCCCCCATAGACACTTACACCCGCACACACACCACAATTAATATTTATATATAATATATATATATATATATATATATATATACTATATATCAGAAATATATTATATATAATTTATATATATATATATATATATATATTATTATATATTATATAGATATATATTATTATTTATTATTATAAATAAATATATATATTATAGTATATATATAGACTCATTCTATATATATATATATATAATATAAGTATATATATATATATTAAAATATAAGTAGGTTATATTATATAATATATAATATATAAGATATATATATGCCGACCGCGGCGGGCGGGGAACGCGGAAAATATTGCGCCTTGCGGGCCGCCACGGCCGGGCGGGCGGAACGCTTGAATATTCACACTTATGCAGTCCGCGGGCGCACGCTGGATCCAATTTGAGAGTAGCGGGCTATGACAGAATGAAGGTACTGTGTAATATGGCGTTATGCACCATATCTCGCGGTGGACTACGCCTACATCGCTGGGTAGACGGGGTAATGTGGCTTGCCTTCTTGCGGGTGCGGTCTCATGTGAGCCCTGGTGGTTAGGCTTCACGTGGAACTAGGGGGAAAAACTACTCGCCAATCACAAGTAAGGAAAACATTCCCTTTTTACCTGCTTAAAGGAGATGCTTACCAATCCAGGCATGTTTCAGTTTTGAAATATATTTATAAAAATAAATAATAACAATGATCAGACAAGGCGGGAATTACCTTTTGACCAGGTATTAGGATTAAATTAAGCCCGGCACAAAAGAGGCTTTTAATCCATAAACAATTTAGGGGCCTTCAATTTATAGGCACTAACGTAAGTTATGGCACTCACTATATTACAGAAAAAGGTCAGTTTGAAATATATTGTGTGGAATTAGGCTTAAAATCGCCCCGGGATACAAAAAGGATTATCCTAAACTCATCTTACAGAGAGAGGTCAGTTTCTCCGTCATCAGGTAAGAGAGTGCGGGTCTTGTTTGGTTTCTCGTGAGTGATGTGTCAACCTGTACTAGATCATGAACTAAGGAATAATAATGAAAAAACCTGAGATTATTTAAAAAACTTTGAAATTTTTCTTAGTTAACATCGAGTGAATAATATAAGTGTAAGTGAATAATTGTTTTTTAAATAAGAATTTAGAAAGATTTTAATAAAATACATGTATGTTAGCCAGAGAAGAACTTATTTTTCTATTTTTACTTTTTACATGGCTAAAGATGATGTTAAGCAGTAAATCAATAGAACAAAACGTGGGTCAATAGCTGTGTAGAAGGGCTGTGCTAGGCTGCTTACTGATTTACGATTTTAGTTGTGTCTAAGCGTACTGTAAAATATAGTAATAAAATTTCAATAAACAAATTTTAGTAAAATATTTTAAAACTTGACAGTTATAAAATTTATAAACAAAAGTATTAACAGTTAATAATAAATTCTTTGTTCAAAGGTAATGATTTATTATATTATAGAAGTGTTAAGAAACTTTGAACATAATTTTAGTTATATAATGAGTAATATAATGTACGTGTTTAATTAAAAACATAAATGTTTTAATAAATATACGGTTATATGTGTAAGTGAGTGGCGGTGTGGTGTGTGTCGTGTGTCATTGTGTGCAAGTAAATCGTGTGTGTGTAACGTTAAATCTGGGGGGGGTGTGTGAGATGTAGGTAAATCGCTGGTGTGTAAGTGAAACTGTGTGAGAGTGTAAGGGAAATCTGTGTGTCTGGACTGGTGTGTGTGGCCGTCTGTGTGTAGTGTGTGGTGTGTGTGTGTGTGGTGTGTGTGTCGTGTTCTAAAATGAATAACAATAGCATGAAGTAAATACACAAGGTATATATTAAAAAATAAAAAATAAAATAATAAAAATAATAAAAATAATAATTGAAAATAATAAAAATAATTAAATAAAAATAAATAAAGAGTTAATAATAAAATAAATAAAAGTATTAAAACAAAATAAAAAGAAATATAATGTTAATAAATATATGAGTAAAAACAGTAAAACAGAAAGTTAAAGAGTAAAGCAGAAAGTTAAAAACAGTAAAGCAGAAAGTTAAAGCAGAAAAGCAGAAAGTTAAAGCAGTAAACGCAGAAAGTT
>JABUQX010108344.1:15000-22500 GCA_015478945.1 Trachelipus rathkii | reverse complement strand
CGTATTGAAGCTCTATAGAGACATTGTCACAAGGCGATGTTACTTAACATTGTTATCAATACACGGTAATTTATACACTGCTTCACTTCATTTCACATCATTTCCCAGAATTAGAAAACATCTGTCAGGGTGTATATCCTGCGAAGCAGGTGAGGCTCCTCCTATCTTGGAAGAGACTCCATCTTTCTCAGGTCTTCTAGTTCGTTTGGCGGCATGAGTCTGTCTGTGATAAGTAATGGATTCCGAGAATGTGGTGTAGGAGTATCGATATAATGCAAAAATAACAGCGGCTTATATTATCTCGAGTTAGGATCGCATAGACAGAACATTTTCTCAAATGTTTCGTGTTGAATCTCTGGAGTTTAAATCTAAGAAACGGATAGCTGGCTTCTCTCTGTAGACGAATGGTTTCCAGTGCTAATCTTCTTGAATAATTTTGTATAGCTAATATATTAGGATAAAATAAGTTAATTCAACCCGTATTCGAATGGAAACATGGTGCGTTGTATCTCATTCTGTTACAAAGTATCACTTACGTTTATCAAACTAGCATTATTCTATCTTTGGCTATGTCACGCAATAGGAAATTTTGTTAAAATCTATGCTAGTGACAAATAATTACTTGAGATTCATAGTGAACATTTTTTGGATATACTCCATCACCAAGGAAGCACACGCTTCTGCTCAATCTGTGACGGCAAAGGCTCCATCACAGAGGAAGCACACGGTTCTCCTCAATCTGTGACGGCAAAGTCTCCATCAAAGAAATATCATAGCAAACGATGCTTAAATCTTGACGGCACAAGACTAGAGAGATAACCTATAGAAATCATTAAAAAACCTACCTATTTTGGGCAACTGTCGGTTATTCACCGATGTTTGAGAACATGAGTCAGAGGATCATTCCCTTTTATCTCTTATGCTGGCTAGTATATTCAGAAAATAAATTTGTAGGTACAAATAAATTCTGAGATTATATTATTTAATTATTTATTAATTATATTATTATAATATATATATAATTAATATTAAATATAATATATATATATATATATATATAAATATACTAATATATTTATATTCATATATATTATTAATATATATATAGATTAATATATATATTAAATTATATAATATATATATTATTTAATATATATATATTATAATATATATAAATAATTATATTAATTATATAATTATATATTATATAATATATTAAATATATATAATTATATTAATATATTTAATATATAATATATTTATAATATATAATAATAATTAATATATATTATAAATAATATATATATATTATAATATTTTATTACAAATTATTATATTATATATATAATATATATAAAATATAATATATTATTATATTATATATTTATATTGATTATTTATATATATTGTTATATATATTATATATATATAAATATATATATATGTTTACTTATATTATTAATATATATATATATATATGTATATAATATATAAATTAATATTATAATATATATATATATATAATTATATATATAATATATTATAATATTATATATATATTAATTATAAATATATTAATATTATATTATTAATATATATATATATATATATATATATATAATAATATATATATATTTATATTATATTTAATATAATTATTATAAATAATTATAATATTATATAATATATTATATATATATAATAATATAATAAATAATGTATATAGATAATGATATATATATTACTTAATATATATATATATTATATATATATAATTATATTATTAATAATATATAATATATTATCATATATTTAATATATATATATATTATTATATATATTAATATATATATAATATAATTAATATATATATATATATATATAATAATATATATATACTACTTGTCGACAATTAAATCAGCACTAATGCATCATAATGACGTTAAATGTTACAGGAAAGACTCAAGAACCTGTATGTAACTTTTATTATAGTAAATAATCTAACATCAGAGATACAGTATATTAGCTGTTTTAGTAGTGTTGGCTCAAGGTGGATGTTATAGGGTCCTTCCATAGTATATTAAGGTAAATGACAAAGCACGATAACTCCAAGTTTCGCGATTGGGGAAGGTTGTTTGTGAGGGAATGTTTATTACGATGGTTACATTAGGTGCGAAAGTTAACCCGCTTATATAACCATTATGGATTGGATTGCGTGTTCGTATTAAACACTTGATGAGGCTCTTGATTTACCTACCCTCTATTGGTACGTAGGTACCTATTAATTTAACTGTCAACGGGTTACTTAATAGTATGCGCAAAACAAAACAGTAGCGTGGGTCGTTTGCATTATATTACACCCAAGCAGCATTGCAAAGTGGCGGTAGGCCAGAGGCCACGAGCCAAGTAACTGGTATACGTTTGTGAAGACCGATTTTTCTGCGTATAGCGGGGCCGTAATAGACAGCCTATAACAGACAGCAAGGACACTTTCTAAACAGCTGCAGGAGGACATGGAGCTGTGTGAGAGTGATAATTATATATATATATGCCAACTGTACTGTGGAACATAATTTTCGTGGCACAGAAGTTTAGCCATAAACCAAGGACATACTCCAGAGAAGCATCGACGGGTGACGGATAGCATTTCTGGATAAACCCTACAGTGAGTGCGATCGGAGATTGGACGAATGTGCTGAATATAACGGTGATGAGTTAGCAGAGTCAGTCTCACACTCCGATTGGAGGATCAGTAGGCTATTTCGACGAACTGGGAACAAGGGTTACGTGCAATGTATGTGCAAAAATTATTGCCATTTGAGGTGCGACTCTCTCATGGTTTTGGAGAGCATTTCGTTTAATGGGTACCTATACAGGAGTTTGCATTTTATAGATGGCAGGTTCCCTAAATCCTATCCGTCGTAAACATCCAGATATCTCTATGCCCGTATAGTTAGAGTTGTCATTTATACCCACTGCATCGGTAGCTGATTCGTTTAAGTGCATAGACAACGTAAGATACACTAAGGGCAGATGTGTCACCGAATATTAACGACGGTTATGTAAATCGAGGTACATTCAATTGTGCCAAAGCATTACAGTTCACCTTATTCAATTAATCATTGTGGGACCTGTTATGATAAACTGCGGTGCGACAGCTGCACCATCCATTTATATTTACATCTACTGGGGCAGGCGTGATCGCGATATATGTGGAAATCAGATTATCCCTGGAGGACTCGTTCGGTGCACCTCATTGAAGCATGCACGATGGTGACAAGCAGATATCTATGGCAGATTTTATCTTACGTAACACTTTATTGATATTAAGTAACACCATCCACACAACCCTCACGCCATAACACCCCCACATTGGAGGAAAACGCTAAATCTTAAAATTGTAATTAACAGAACCCATTCGCAGGCCTCCCAGTAGGACTTTTTTTAGACCATCTTAACACTATATGATGTGTTTCCACGATGCTATTTTATGCATAATAAAGTTACACATATTACGTTCTGGTATTTCTGTAATTATATTAGCTAGTGCTGCAGTAATTTTGAGAGTTTATATAATGTAAAGTTATTAATATATTATAATAATATATATATATATATATAATATAATATATATATATTATAATATATATAATATGAAGAATTACCAGAGTAAGAGAGAGGAGAGAAGATAATAAAGATGAAAGATAGAGAGATGAGAAGAATAGGGGAATGTGAAAGAGAGAGAGAGAAGAGAGAGAGAGAGAGAGGAGAGAGAGAGAGATGATGGAGAGTATGAAGAGAGTATATATTATATGAAGAGAGAAGATATAAGATAGATATATATGACGAGCCAGCGGTATTCCAGTTTTGTCCAGTCATATAGAGTAGGAATAGCATGAGTAAAGAAAAGACTGAATTAATGTGACGAAGTAAAACGGATACATTGCTGAATTGCTGGTCCAGACAGTGCTGGATCCTGGGAGAGAAATGATGAGTAGAAGAAAATATATACAACATATATCAAATATATAAAAACCGAAAAAAAAATAGATATATAAATAAAAAAAATCAAAAAATATACATCTCTCTCTCTTAAATATATACGCTGACGGGAATAGATTCATACAGACTCTGACATGAGATAGCGAAACATAATTTATGGGGCATTTATATCCTCCATTGGATTTTTAAAGAGAAGATATTCATATAAGGAAAATGTAAAAAATAATCAAATCTTAAAAAAAAAATATTGTTTAATAATATATTGAAGATCAAATTAGGCTATTAGTCGCGGGCCGCGCAAAGTTGTTAGAGACCTTATAGTTCGGCTGTTGTGCCAGATGTATAAACGTAGAGAAGTTTGTCCGTTAAATTTCCATGTTCTATTTCTCGTAGTATCTCTAAGTCACTGGGTCACGGACGTCAAGTGGGGGCTCGAGCCGACGGGAAAACATAGGGGGGGACGTTTCCATGATGACCCGTAAGCGGGAGGGGCGGAAGACCCCGCGGTTCTCGATACACACCAATACCAAATTAAGCTACCTTTTGCCATACCCATGATTTGGAGAGAATCCAAAGATCACACTTCTGATTGCTACTTTTGCATAACCGATATTCGTGGTATCAAAATCCAAGCACACTGTAAAATATCCTAATTTACAATCTGATATGAGACCAGTACCTCATAGTGAAGACTTACCTGTACCTGACCCTCCCAAACAAATGGCACTAAGTGACGACGAGTCAAGTGATGAGGTAGTGGCTGAAGAACCAGAAGACCATGACCAAACATTTCAACCTATTTGTTCTTCCAGTGAACCACCTTTGTTGAGTCAGGGAGATATGAATGATCTTGTGAGTGCCATACGATTTACACTTGTCAGAAAAGAAAGCTGAAATCCTTGGTTCAAGGTTAAACGGATGGAATCTTCTCCAAAAAGAGGCTAAAGTTTTTTTAATCTTGACAAGCTTTATGGTTTTGAAAAGTTTTTCTCATTTGAGAAAGACATAGTGTATTGTAATGATGTATGTTCTGTTATAGAGGAATTTTGCCACACCTATGACAAGCATGAGGGGCGCTTGTTTATTGACGTTTCAAAAGTAAGTTTGAAAGCAGGTTTACTTCACAATGGTAATGTGTTTCCCTCTGTTCCTCTGGCACATGCACCTTACACGAAGGAAACATATGAGAGTATGATGCATCTGTTGCAAAAAATTAAGTATGAGGATCATAAGTGGAATATATGTGGTGATCTAAAGGTTGCGTAACTTTTACTTGAATGCAGCTGGGTTAAAACAAATTTTCTTGCTTTCTTTGTTTGTGGGAAAGTCGGGATATGATAAATCACTATCAGGAATGAAAATGACATCAATCCTTCCCTTGTTGATTCTCATAAAATTTATCTGACTCCCTTGCTTATTAAGCCAGGATAAATGAAAATTTTTGTTGATAGTGTGGATGGAACTGGCAATGGAATAGCATATTTAAGAACTAAATTTCCAAGAATAGGTGACGCTAAAATCAAGCAAGATATTTTTATTTGGCCGCAGATTAGGGAGCTGATGAACGATCAGCAGTTTGAGGAAGAGCTTAATGATGTTAAAAAAACTGCATGGCTGCCATTTAAGAAAGTTTGCTGAGACCTTTTGGGAAACCACAGACTAGAGAACTATTCTGACATTGTGAAAGACCTACTGACATCACACAAGACCTTGGGATGCAATATGAGCCTAATAATCTACTTCCTTAACTCTCATTTGGACTTCTTCCCTGAAAATCTTGGGGCAGTCAGTGACGAACATAGCGAGAGATTTCATCAGGACATTCTGAGCTTTGAAACCAGGTACTAAGGAAAGGTGAACACTTCTATGTTGGCTGATTACTGTTGGTCACGAAAAGGGACTTACCAGAGGCTAAATACCGTCGAAAATCATATGCCTCTACATTTTAAAGGTGAATTTTAATATAAAATTAGCTCGATTTGTAAATATATTTAGTAAATTTATTTAAAAATTTAAATATGCTATCCCAGAAAAACTATGGGTCACATAAAAGAACTGAAAACATATTTGAAATCAACGGAAAAATGGTATAAAATTCACCTATCTCTGTTTGTGGGACAAATTTTTTTTTGAAATTTTGCTGACTAATGAATTTATTGAGGTGGTAAACATTATAACTTGCTGAACAAATTTATACTTGTACATTAATGCTTTCAGCCCGTAATAAAATTGGTTGCCTACTTTCTAATAATAAATCAAAATTTACCTAAAAAAAATAAAAATATAACCAAGCTATATCGAAAGCAATTGAATTTCAATATACCTAATTTATAATATAAAAACATCCAAATTTGTTCAATTTCGGAACAAATTATTTCTTGCAGGATCAATATATTACCCCATTGGCTAAAATAGAAAGTTAATGTATCTAAATACTTCAGAACTTAGATGAGGAATTGTTTCTCTAGAAATTTGATTCTGTAATTCGCTAAACTTGTTCGATATTCTTGTAAAAGTAAAGTTTTAAAGTTTTAAATTTTGTTACTTAATTATTATTATTTATTATTCCTATAATATTAGTATTAATATTATTATTATTATTTTTGTCATCATGATTACTGTTAATAATATTATCATTTTTAATATTATTATCATTATTACTATTATTATTATTATTATTATTATTATTATTTATTATATATTATTATTATCATGATCATTATTATTAAAAACTATTATTATTATTATTATTATTATTATTATTATTATTAATTATTATTATTATTATTATTATTATTATTATTATTATTATTATTATTATTATTATTATTATTATTATTATTATTATTATTATTATTATTATTAATATGATTTTTGACCTAGGTTAAATTTCATATGGAAATAATTTACAATTTTTTTTCCTTTTGTTTTGTTAAATATTAATCAATACAAATTAGATTCAGAATTTACTGCATCTTAAGGGTTATTTCTCATGAATGTTTTTACAAATATAATTTTCAAATTAGACAGGTCCTTTTATATTGCTGAATTACTAATTCATTTACCGATTTTAATTTTTAAAGAGAAACGAGTCTTTTTATATTACCGACTAGACAGATTCTTTTTTTGGTATTATATATATATATATATATATATATATATATATATATATATTATATATATATATATATATATATATAATATATATATATATATATATATATATATATATATATAATAAATATATATATATACTAATATATTATATATATATATATAATATAATATAGAGGAAAGACAGATAAAACGGAAATGACAGGAAAAGTTATAGAATGAGGTTGGTTAAAATTTTTTTGTTGTTTTCTTGTTAAGTTTGCGTGCAAACTTAGGGGGGGAGATATGTAAGGGAGCAGGAATAACCAACTAAGAAATACGTAATGAAAGAGGTAAAGTTTTGGGATTATTTTTGAGACGTGATTGTTGAAGGTAGCTCAAGAA
>JABUQX010108344.1:0-7500 GCA_015478945.1 Trachelipus rathkii | reverse complement strand
TTAGGAGTGGTAGAGGATGTTGGATCAAATTTCTTTACATGAAACAAAATGATTGAAGAAAATGAGGGAAGGAAAGATAAATTTTGTATTTTAGGTATGGATTGCCAAACGGCGTATGATAAAGAGTTAATAGGGAAAGGTTATGGCAAGGTGTTGTGATGTATGGTGTTGGGTAGGCTTCTGAATGGAATCAAAAGTATGTATGACGATAGTGAAGCGTGTGTAAGAATAAATTGTGTCAATGGTGAGTGGTTTAGGAATTAATGGCGGAGTAAGACAGGGTTGTGTTATGGTCTCTTGGTTATTCAATTGGTAGATGGATTTGGGGCGATTATGAAAGAATTCGAAGGCTGGGGATGGCAGTAAATTGTGTTAGGATGGTGGAGAAGAGGATGAGTGGGGGTGCCCTACCATTATATGCGGATGATTTGGTCTATGTGGTGAATCTGAAGAGATTTGAGAGGAATTGGTAGAGAGATTTGGCAGGGGTGTGTAAAAGGTAGGGGCTTGAAAGTAAACGTGGTTAGAGTATGGTTATGGTTGTGAGGGGGGCACTCCTCAGTGTGAAGTTAAGTTAGATGGTGAAAGCAGCTGGAACAAGTGTCTGAGTTTAAATATTTAGGTATATGCTGGAGAAAGGGAGAACGACGATGAGAGTTGACAGTAGGAAAGTTGTGAATTGGAGAAGGTGGCTGGTGCAATTTAAATCGTGGTGAATGTAAAGGGACTAAGTCTGAAGTTTATAAGGTTTTTATATGAGGGTATGTTGTTACCTGTGTTATTGTATAGTTGTGAGACTATGGTCTGGAATAAGAAGTATAGATCTAAAGTTCAATGTGTTCAGATGGACAATCTTAGGGGTGTGCTAGGTGTGAGAAGAATTGATAAAGTGAGGAATGAACGTATTAGAGAGTGGTGTGGTGTGAAAAAAGGGGTAAATGAGAGAATAAATGAAAGTATGTTGAGATGGTTTGGTCATATGGAAAGGATGAATGATAGTCGGTTGGTTAAGCGGATGTATAGTGGCGAGTGTGTTGGGAACCGACCGGCTGGGAGACCGAAGAAAAAGTGGATGAGTAGTAAGCGAAGTTTGAGGAGAGAAATTGAGTGTCTCGTTTCTAGGTAGAGGCGAGAAGAAAGGTGTATAACAGGAGTGAATGGCGGGGGATTGTGAGGGGGTATGGTTGTGGCCCACCTGGGCCAAGGGATGAACCCTTACATTGACGATCTACCATAGTGAGGGTCCATCGCGTTCCCATGAAGCTCTAGGGTGGATTTTTTGACTGCGATGAGTTCTCACTAATTAATGGTACTGAGGGGGCGGTAAGGATGGGCTTTCTTTTCGACTTGTGTCATGTTCTTCTACTGCTTTTCTTTTCCGATGCCCGTCGCGCACCTTACTTCCATTCTTGGGAAAATATAAGGAAGATGAAGAAGAAGAAGAAGAAGATAATAATAAATATAAATATATATATGTATAATATATAATATATATATAATTTATAAATAGATATATATATATATATATATATTATATAAATATATATATATATATATATATCATGTATATATATTATATAGATATAATATATATATAATATTATATATATATAATATATATATATATATAATAGAAAAACATAATTAGTTCTTAAAATATATATAATATATTTTTTTTAACTAGCTATTCAAACAAGAAATACTTAAAAATGTACCATTTTATCTACTTGTAAATTATGATAAAAAAAACGGGGTCCCAAAATAAATTTTACGCATCAAAGTTTATAGATACTTCAAACAAACTATTTGATATATATATCAAGAAGATTATAAAAAGCTGGCAATAATGGAAAAAAGCATTTGTTGAAAATGGCAGAAGAGGATTATAAGTTTTATGAGGTACCTATATTACTTTACAAATTTCATAATAAACTTTTACCTTTTTATTTTACATTCTAAATTTTATAAGCTTTTATGTTTTTGATGATAGGTAGGCCATAAATTTTGTAAAAGCTGAAAAAATAAATTCATATGTTATAGAAACATAATATCCAAATTTTAAGGAATTTAAATATATTTCAGGATCAAAAAACAAACAGATATGACTACTGCACTTTGCAACCAGTCCCTGTAACACCTTCTGAAACAAAATTCAAAACTAGGATCATTCAAGAAAATGAGAGAGCAAGTAAGGTTCAAAATTTGATAACTCAAAGTCAAAACCAAGTTGCTCTTTTCAAGAACCCGAAGAAGAAACACAGCAATCTGATGCTGAAATGAGTGAAACATTATCAAGTGATAATGATCCAGATCCTGATTACATTGGAGAAGATACAAGTGAACAAAATAGAACAAAACTACAAACATTAGCTGAAGTTAGCGACAGGTAAATTGAAGAGTTTAAAAGTGTAGTTTGTATGTTTAAAGTATTTTGAAACAATATTCACTCATTAATTCACATTTTATAACTTGCAACTATAAAAACTGGGGTATTTCTTATGTAATTTACGTCACTAATTCCGAAATTGCAATCAGTTTTTGACTAGGACCCTCAGATTTTGAGATATTTGTAAATTTTTTACGCATAATAATGGTAAAATATTTGTGTTATAATAACAAAGATATAAAATTGAAAACGTAATTTTATCATAATGAGCATGTGGAACGTTGCATCGAACCGTAGTTTTCAAAACAGGGAATGTAGGCCGCCGCAAGGTGGCGCTTCGGTATAGTGGGACTCGCCGATTAAATCCGTTGAAGCAGCTACCACAGTACGGTTTGAAGCGATCTACGTGAAAAGCGTGTTATTCATACCATTGTTTGTTTTCGTTAAATGTATTATCATACAATCGTGCTTTCTAGTTTGTGATTGTGCAGTAATGGCAACAAGTAGGAAGTCTGTAAATTCACCTGATTCGCTTAGTTACATCTGTGGTGAGTACACTTTGAAATCACAGAAAAGAACTATGACTTCTATGATAAAATATGCTTACGAACATTATTTTGGTTGCAAAATAGGGGACCATGATAAAAACTGGGCTCCCCACATTTGCTGTGGTACGTGTGCTGTATTATTTAGGTGTTGGTTAAATGGAGAGAACAGATGCATGCCTTTTGCAGTTCCTATGGTTTGGAGAGTTCAAGTAGATCATGTAAGTGATTGCTACTTTTGTATGACAAATGTATCGGGTATGAAAGGAAAGCAAAGGAAAAAAAATAGCGTACCCAAATTTTAACTCTGCAAGAAGGCCAGTACCACATAATGAAACTTTGCCTATTCCCAAACCATCAGAAACCGTAGGACAGATTGAGGAAATGCAAGTGGACGATACAACTGATGTAGACTACGAACCAGACACATTTCAAGATGAACCTCACATGATCAGTCAACCGGAGTTGAATGATCTTGCTCGAGACTTGGGTCTTTCTAAAGAAAAATCTGAATTGCTTGCTTCTCGTTTACAAGGCTGGAATTTTTTTGGCTTCAGGTACTCATGTTACCTATTTTCGTGATCGTCATAAGAACTTCCTGCAATATTTTGAAATGACTGAATCACTTAGTTACTGCAGCAATATTGATGGATTGATGCAAGCCCTTGGCCACGAACACAAGTCAGAAGAGTGGAGACTGTTTGTTGATGCATCAGTCTTAAGTTTAAAGGCTGTACTACTTCACATTGGTAAATCACCCATCTATTCCCATCGCACATGCAGTACACATGAAGGAATCATATGAAAGCATGGATTTTCTTTTGGATAACATTCAGTACGGAAAATACAAGTGGAAAATTTGCGGTGATTTTAAAGTTATTGGACTTATGATAGGCTTGCAACTGGGTTATACCAAGTATCCATGCTTTCTGTGTGAATGGGACAGCCGGAATAAGGATGAACATTACATAAGAAAGGTTTGGCCACCTCGTGAACATTTCATCACCGGGGAAAAAAATATTAAAAGCAAACAGCTAGTTGATCCTAAGGATGTACTTTTACCTCCTCTTCACATAAAACTTGTACTTATCAAGAATTTTATTAAAAGTAGGGACAAAGAAGGCAAAGGATTCAAATACATTGTGCAGAAATTCCCTCGAATTAGTGATTCTAAAATTAAGTCTTAAATCAGTCTTAAGTTTAAAGGCTGTACTACTTCACATTGGTAACAATCACCCATCTATTCCCATCGCACATGCAGTACACATGAAGGAATCATATGAAAGCATGGATTTTCTTTTGGATAACATTCAGTACGGAAAATACAAGTGGAAAATTTGCGGTGATTTTAAAGTTATTGGACTTATGATAGGCTTGCAACTGGGTTATACCAAGTATCCATGCTTTCTGTGTGAATGGGACAGCCAGAATAAGGATGAACATTACATAAGAAAGGTTTGGCCACCTCGTGAACATTTCATCACCGGGGAAAAAAATATTAAAAGCAAACAGCTAGTTGATCCTAAGGATGTACTTTTACCTCCTCTTCACATAAAACTTGTACTTATCAAGAATTTTATTAAAAGTAGGGACAAAGAAGGCAAAGGATTCAAATACATTGTGCAGAAATTCCCTCGAATTAGTGATTCTAAAAATTAAGGAGGGATTTGTTGCTGCGTCCTCAATTCGAGATTGCTGGAAAGATGAAAAATTTGCTGGAATGTTCTCAACGACAGAATTAGCTGCCTGGTCTGCATTCCGAGATGTAGTCAAAAACTTTCTTGGGTCTTACAGAAGCCCACATTACAAGACCATGGTTGACACTTTACTGTCAGCATACAAAGCTCAAGCCTGTAACATGTCCCTTAAATTCCACTTTCTTCATTCTCACCTCGACTTCTTCCCTGCAAATTTAAGCGCCGTCAGCGATGAACACGGGGAGTGGTTTCATCAAGACATAGAGAAGATGGAGAAGAGATATCAAGGTAGAGGAATCCGACTATGCTGGCCGACTACTGTTGTGGACTCATTAGGGAATCACCGCAGGACATTTACAAACGTAAATCAAGAGCTGTTGCGTTTACATAAAATTGTGTAAAAATTGTAAAAAATGATAAAAAATTGTAAAATTGTAAAAAATTAAATTGTAAATGTGCAATTGTTTACAATAAATGTATATATACAAATGTTGTTAATTGAATGTTACTCAGCAAAAAAGTTTCCATAAAATTTTGTTCAATTCCACAAACCAGTAAAAAATTGTAATATTGTAAAAAAATAACTTGTAAAAGTGTATCTGTTTACAATAAATGTATATATATATACAAATGTTTTTCATTGAATGTTACTTAATGAACAACATTATGATTTAAAAAAAGGTTGAGGACGTAATTTTTTGCATTCAACTAAAAAAGTTAGTTAATAAATAAATAAAAAAGCTAAATTAATAAATGGCAAATATCTCGAAATCTGTGGGTCCCGCAGAAAAACTATAAGTATATTCGAAATCAGCAACTAAAAATACATAAGAAAAAGTGTGTTTCGCAACCGATACAGAAATGAAGTTAATTTTTGTAAATATGTGAATTATTTTTTGTAACCTGAAACTATTACAACTAAATTAATTAAGTGTATAATATATTATAAATATATTTCAGGTACCAAATAAGTGATAGAGTTGTGGCAGCTGTTGTTTCTGCTGCATTGGTAGATTTTGGAATCATAACCAGTGATTAAAATGCAAAATGTTATTGATAAGTAAGTACTAAGCTTTTCAAATAATTGTTTTACCAATTAATATTTAAATATCAATTTCAATTGACTAAATTAGTTTTCTGTGCTCTAATTTATATACGAATTATTTTAACTTTACAGAAATAAATTGAGAAGAGAAATAAATAAATTGAGATCAGAACGACAGAAAGAAGAAATCATGTTCGAAAAAAGTAACTGGAATAGGTTTTGATCACAGAAATGACACAACTCTTCAAAATATTGAAATTGAAGGAAAATATTTCACATCTACAATACTGGAAGAACATTACGTTATCACTGGTGAACCTGGTAATTTAAAATTTGTATAATCTTGACTCTTAGTATGTTTTTACATATGTAAATGTTAATAGCAAAAATGATACTTTAGTAATTTGTTGATCACCATTTCTCAAATTTATTTCAGATGTTTTTTACCTCAATCACTTCACGCCAAAAATCAGTAAAGGAATTGACATAGCTCATGTAATTTTCATGCAGGTTAAAGGGACAGAGCTTGAAAAAAATTTGGTTTTTGTAAAGTCAGAGGAAACAAAGGTGAATAGAGGTCATTTACATCGGTAAATTAGATACTTAGAATTGTTTCTTGGTAAACCATTGCAATGGAATATTTGCCTTTTGCATCTCAATGAGCTTCCATTAAGACACGTTTCCATGAAACTAGATTGAACAACGAAAGGGCCTGATAAATTTGCTGGACCCATAGGCTCGAAATTGAATGGAAATATATCTGAGTGGGAAGTTGTTAAGTTTAAGCCCATATCATATGCTGGATTTGTCATGTTGGGCAATCAAACTGTAGATAACTTGTCTACCGATCAATACTATGCATTTCGTATTTGCTGGGGTGTGATTACTGGTGATGTAGATGATGATCTAGCGTTGCTAGAAGTTGGCTTATTAAATTATTCCCGTTGGCTTACACTGGCTTGTAGAATTCTCCTTTTCCATGTCTCAGTTTTAAAAGCCACCAAGATTTTAAAATTTATTGCAGAATTCATAGTAACTGTTTACTTTCCTAGCTGGTTTCATATAAAAATTAATAAAAACTTTACAGAAGGAGCAAAAAACTTATTTTACTTTTCAAAAAATCAATAAATTTCCAGAAATTTCTATAATGGACACTTGCTATAAAACTTTAGATAATAACAGTTACTTTGTTCATGGGGAAAATATTTTAATTGCAATGTTGGCTGATTGGAATGAACAGGTTAGAAGGAGAGCTGTCAATAAAATTTTGTATATGAAAGGAATTATACCAAGCTTTGATTATGAAGAAGATGATTTGGCAGAAGGAATAGTTGAAAGTGATGATGAAAATGAAACCTGTGATAATGAAAGTGAATACCCATATATGAATAAAGATGAGAATATTTTTGAAGCCAAACATTAACTTCAAGGCATCATGTTATCATAAAATGACACCAATTCTACAATGACAAACAATAACACCCATTTTAAGAGGACTAAGTGGAAATGATATTGAAAATTTTATTCAAAATCCATTAGAATTAGGACATGAGTGCCATAGTCAGAATGTAGAAAGACATATAGAGGTGGTAGAGATGGACTCAGTAGGAATAAAATTAGATCAAGGAAATTGATGAATAATTTTGTTTCAAAAAGTTACTTCAAATTCTAGTTTTTAGATAACATTTACATTGAATCTTACACCTCTACGATCATAACCAACTAATACTACACATATTCTTATTCCTTATAAATTATTACCATTTAATTAAAAAAAAAAGTTTTACTTCCTTTTTGTCCCAGTTTTCCCAAGATTGGATGGCTACT
>JABUQX010108343.1:10000-25000 GCA_015478945.1 Trachelipus rathkii | reverse complement strand
TTATTATTATTATTATTATTATCTATTATTTTATTATTATTATTATTATTATTATTATTATTATTATTATTATTATTATTATTATTATTATTCTTATTATTATTATTATTTTAATTATTTATTATTATTATTATGTTCATAATCTTTTATTTGAATCTCTTTATTATTTATTATTATTGTTTATTTATTATGTAATATGTTATTATTATTATTATTATATCTATCTATTATTAATTATTATTATTAATTTATTATATATATTGTTCATTTTTATTTTTTTTTTGAATTATTCTTATTATATTATCTCATCTTATTATTATTTATTATTTTAATTATTTTATTTTTTATGTTAAAATTATTTCTTTATTGATTATTATATTATTAATAATTTATTATTCACTTAGTATATATTATTTTATATTATATTTAAAATAATATATAGATACGTCGATGGCCGTATTATATTATTATATCTTTATTATATATTCTTTATTATTTTTATTCTTTTATATATAATCTATTATTATATTTATAAGGATTAGATATTTTTATGATCGTATTATTATTCCAAAATTTTTTGAATAAATTATAATAATACGAGTGATTTTATCTTTAATAATCTGTGGATTAGTTTTAAGTATGTTAAATTACCAATGTTGTTTTTATATTTTATTGTTTGTTTTATTATTTTTAAAGCGGAAAAATCTTATTACAATTTAATTTATTTTACATAAAGGTGTGTTAGTTTTAGAACAATTGTAGTAACAGCGTTCTTGATCGTGAGAAATTTTATGCGGCTGTCTCTTTTATGATATTAATTTCAGATGTTGACAGTTGACCCCCCTTCACGTTCTAATTTGAGTATTTGTTGAGATAATTTAGCAAAAAAGATTGTATATGAGTTTTCTGTTGTCGTTTGAGAATGTATATGTATGGCTATTGTATGGTATCCGAAGTGTATAAAGAGTAATGAAAACGGATGCAAGTATTTTCTACACACTGTGTCTTGAAAATCTTGTATTGCAATTCTGTTGGTGCGTCGATTTATAGTGCAGGGCTTTAGTTTTGTTAGCTGTGAATTGATTTCGGCTATTGCAATTTCATCTGTGCATTTTTTATTTAAATATTTTATCAGTCTGATTTCGTGATGTTAATGAGCGTACCTACCGTTTAACCAGCATCGCGCAATCATTAAGGTACGTGTTCGTTATTTATTTAAGTATTAAGGGATTTTATATTATATGTTCGTTAACACTAAGCGACTTTTTAAATTATAGTTTCTGTGTTTAATTGTAAATATTTTAATTATATATTCCATATATAATGTGCTGTATACCCAGCGTTAAGGTAGATTCCGTCTATGACCGTAACACAATAGGCTGTAAAGCGTTTAATTATTTTTGTCCTAAAACATTTGTAAACAGAATTTACCTTTGTCATCAATTCATTACACATTTTTCTTATATTTAACATTAATATTTTGTTTAATTATCTATCAACATTATTTCTTCAACAGTACATATTTGGGTACGACTGTTTTATCATAAATGCTATCAGCTTTTTTAACACTCTAAATTATATATAGTAGTATTGAGTTAGGTGGTTTTTTTTTTTTTTGTTTAAGTGTCATGGATTCTTTGGTTCCCATAAGCAACTGCGTTCGAGAGAATTTGTATGAAAGTAATAAGGACAACGTTTAGTTCGATTTCATTTTCATTGCTGAATAAATTATTATTCTGTTTTATTATACGCTAGTTATAAATTAGTTATTGTACTAATAATTCTATGTACTTAGCTACTATAAATATCTAATAGCTTCATATTAATATTCTAATATATATTTTACGGTATAAAGTAAGGGATCTTGTTGATCAATTAATTACTATATATACCTATATAAATTATAATATGTTACGATAATACACTGTACAATCTATATTATATATTACTCCTATTATATCGTAACGTATATATGTCATATATATACTTATATATAAATATATATATGCTATATATATAATTAAAAAAATATTTTAATTTGATTGTTTCATATTTCTCTTGTATTATTACTTTAATGAGAATTGAATTTTTGCAATCTTATCTTTACTATATAGCAACGTAAACCTTCGCAAAATTTGACAAATCTCTATCTTATATCATTAGTGATGTAGTAAGTCAAGTTATATATGACAAGCATTTTAGATCCTTAAGGTCCTTTTATAATTGATGTCTCGTTATTATGGTTAATGAGGTTACTGTCATCTGAGCGTTTAAATAAAATATTATGTGTTTCTTAACGTTGCCTGGTGCCTGGCGGGTTCACTTGGCCCTGTCGTTATGGCTGTAAGTTATTCTTCAGTTCAATTTTGATCAGTAAGTGGCGATTATCACATACCTATATATTTTGGGCCTTCTGTCCGGGTTATATAGTTTTCACATAGGGGGTTGCATTAGTATTATCTATTTTTTGTGCAGTTTGTTAGTGCATAGGACACTACTTCATGTTTAGTAAACGTTTGTGAGATATGATTTGTTTATTAAAAACATTAAAGTTAAAGCTTGTATCGTGATTTTGTTATCGATGACCACGCTATAATTAAATATTAGTCAACATTTGATTTCGGTTTTCAATATCATTTTTGAGTATTTTTTTTAGTAAGTGTATGAATTGACATGTATATAAGCTATATATTATATTACTGTCGTAGATAAAACTATATATATATATACTATATATATATATATAATATTATATATAGGTATATATATATTATCTCATATATATAGGATATTATATACTAGAACTATTTGCTGTATGTCAATACTGTATTAGTATTTATATATATATAGTATATATATAAATTAATTATATATATATATATAATATATATATATATATATAATATAATATATATATATATAGTATTAGGTATATATTTCGTATACCTATATTATATATTAATGATTAGATATATATAATATTATATATTTATATATATATAATATTATATATATATATATATTAATTATATATGTATAATAGAATATGTGTATGTCCATTTATATATATATATTTAAAATATATATATAGAATATAATATATATATATATATATAATATATATCTATATAAAAATAGTATATAAAAATATAAATTTATAATATAATTATTCATAGTAAGTATATATAACATATGTTTATATTACTTACGTAACAGCGTTTAGATTACGCCTAATCCTCGATTCACTTAGTTAGGTCCCGTCTATATAGAATAATATATATGTATATTATTATATATCGTACTATAATATACTATAAATACTATATATATATATAATATAATATATATAATTATGTTTTAAATAAAATCATATTATTATAATTTATTAGTATAGTATAGTTAGACCAAAAAATTTAAATAATTGCAGGAAATTTGCAAATTTCATTTGATTTTATTTTTCGTGAGATTCTTATCTATATACGGTGCGTACGCTTCTAAAATTAAGTTTTGTAGATAAATTGAAATTTTTTTCATATTTTGCTTTTTGGATATTTATATATATTACTATATATATTAGATATATAATATATATACTATATTATAGTATATATATATATTATATATAATATTTATATATATATATATTATTGTATATATATATATATATATATTAATTATATATATATAATATTATATATATTAATTATAATTATATTATATATATATATGATATATAATCCGATGACTAATATTTAATATACTTATACTGTATATTATAGAATATATATCATATTGTATATATATATTATATACTAATATAGTTATATAATTATAATAATATCCACAGAGTATTTGTAAGCGCATCACATTTTGGACGTTGTTGTATAAGTAGACTAAAATGAAATAGCTCAGTTTTTTGGAAATCTGCAGACGAACAGTATATACTGTTGAGTAACTAAAGTCTATATAAGTTTGTATCATGGGCTAAGTAATGAGGCCCTTGCTCAACTTTGCAAGTCGTAGGAGCTACAGATCGAGTAGCAACTTCTGTCAGGGTATGAGCGAAATGCGGAGAGAGAGAGAAGCCGCAAAAGAGAAGGAGTTAGAGGAGAAAAGATTAGCAAAGAAGAGTTAGTAGCAGAAAAAGAAATTAGTTTGGAAAAGTGTTTATACTCTAAAGGTGTAGATAGAAAAGGGAGTTGGAAAAAACGCAGTTAATAAAACGAGATTTAGAAGAAATGAATTAGAGAAGAAGCTGACGCAGAGGAGAGAAGATTCAGGGTGGCTGAAGAACGTAAAGAGAGACACGAAGCGGAGAAAATGTAGAATTCAGAGAAGAGATATTTTAAAGATGAAACTTGAGTTGAAGCGGAAGAAGACGACAACCCATGACAGGCACAATTGCAAACCGATAGTCTACAAACTGCTTCACGGCAATACCACCGCTCCTACAGAAGGTAAACTCCAAAGCTACATATCTCAAACGTCGTTGAGAAGTTAATTATTATCGAAGATGTATTTAACCTTTTCGAGAAGCAAAGCCAAGCGAAATCTAATTCCGGAGAAAGTTAAATTCTATATTATTGGATCAGTCTCTCACTAGAAAGCGTAAAAAGTTGCGATTATAAGACATATTGCATGGATAGATCACTCACAATTAATGATAGGTTAAAGAAGACCTTTTTGGTGCCCCCGAGATGATGACAGAGAGTTGGATATCGCTACCAAATTTAAAGCAATGTACTCCTTAACAGAAGACTTGGCAATTCCAGATGTTCAAGAAAAGATTTTAGACGTACTGAAAGAATACGGATTGAGCCCGTGACGTCAAAACTGAAGGGTGAAGGAAATTAATAAAGTTCATTGCCGGTCCGATAATACATGACCACGTTCCGACGTAAAGAATTACCATGTTCTTGAAAGAAAAAATGAGAAAGCAGTGACAGAATTAATCTCTAATTCGGGATTACTTACAAGCACATAAGCAATCAGTTAAGCGCCACGGGGATAGTCACGTGAACAGTTACAACAAAACAGAAGAAGTAATTATTTTAGTTAGAAACAAGAAGAAGTCCAACTCAACACTCATCACTGTAATAATAGTAAGTGTAGCAATGTTGCCAATGAGCAAACAGTTGGAGAAAAGATAGCTTATAGGAGCTCTAATGAAAACTTAGTAGTGTTGATTACGTGTTACAAGTGCAAGGAATGAGACACATATCTAAGAGACTGCCATCTGTACCTGCCTAGGTTCATCAATGTCGGGTAGAGGGAGTAGTACTTCAATAATCGTCAGAAAGTCGATGGTAGACTACTTGATTCGCGGAAAGCTAACCGTGAGATAAAGTCTTGTCATGACAATGTAGATCACACAGTATACAGTATCTTTGTATGGTGAGAGAGACGGATGAAGACTTAGGATTTTACCGGTAGTACTGATGCGTACCAATGGTATCCACGCCGTTTTTAAGACTGATTGTAATGCCGTGGGTCTTAAAAAAGGATGCGTGCCAGAAGAGAATCTTACAAGGGCTTCACATAGTATGCTACTTTCTTGATAACACTGTTAAAGAATACTCCACTAGCTAGCGTGTACTGATACCCTACACGAGAATAGCGAACGGCTGTTGTAATGCAGACATCGTCATATGAACTAATTACGGGGCACCATAATTAGAAGTATACCCCTGAACCCGATGACAAGTGGGAGAGGACCATGAGTCCGTGTCCTTGCAAGGAGAGCAAACAGATGAAGAAATCTGGAGGTTAAGTTCCACCTGTCGACCAGTTGGTTGAAGCTGAGCCCACCGAAAGTCTCCGCTAGGCGCCAAATGCCAGCCAGAAACAGTCCACGAAGAGTAGAGAAGAGCGTGTAGAAAGCTGCAGAGAGTACACCATTTGGATAACAACAGTAATCGATGTGTGTATTCAGTATTTCAACAAAAACAAGAACTCCCGTAGTTGAAGGAAAGATCCATACATCCATGCGTTCTAGACAGAGAAAAACTGACCGATAACTAATATATGCCTATTGAAAGTATGATTTTGAAAAGCTATTGAGAAGGGTCAGAATCTGAATAAGGAATGAAGCTGTCCCTTTATATAAGAGGCTCCGGAGAAGTATCAACAGGAAGGCGGACGATACAGAACCGATATCAGACAGAGCAGAGTTCAAGAATAAACAGAGCAGCCCACATCACAATAGGATCTGGATATTCCGTAGATAGAGAAGGGAATCAGTATGATAAAAATTGTATGTTCAGAGAGTAATGGAACAGATGAGCCCTATATAGAATACCGAAAGATACGAGAAGAAATTTTTACAGACATGCCTGGCACCGCGAAGAATTACTATCATGCAAGAAGAAGACTTTGGGCAAGATCAATCAGAAGTTTTACTGGCCAAATATCTATCAGGATGTCATGAAATATTGCTATTCATGCGATATTTGCTAGAGGACTTGTTCAAAAGGAAGGGTGACAAAGGTTCCGCTTTGCTCAATGCCAATAATAGAAGTACCTTTTCAGAGGGTGGCGATTGATCTGGTCAGACCTATTATTCCTCCGTCGTCCGAAGGTCACCAGTACATTCTTACATTAGTTGACACTGTCACCAGGTATCCTGAGGCGATACCGCTCAAAAGCATTTCAACGCAGAAGGTCGCTGAAAGCTTAATGAGCATATTTATGCGTTTGGGGGTACCAAAACAGATTCTCAGTGATAATGGAAAACAGTTTACATCGCTGTTGATGAAAGATGTTGCCAAAATGCTAAATATCAAGCAGATACATTCTAGCAGTTATCATCCCATGACGCAGGGACTTACAGAAAAGTTCAACGGTACTTTAAGATGATGTTGAAAGGTATGTGTAGTGAACAGGTGCGCAAGTGGCACAAGTTTATAGAGCCGGTACTATTTGCTTACAGGGAAGCGCCACAAGAGTCAACTGGGTTTTCTCCCTTCGAGTTGTTGTACGGTCGCACAGTAAGGGGACCCATGCAAATTCTACATAAGATTTAGGCTGGAGACATCAATCCTGAGGAGGCCAAATCAACCTACAAGTATGTCTTTGAATTGCAAGAAAGTTAAAATGACACTTTAAAATTTACGCGTGATAAACTGGCGAAGGCGCAGACGAAGCAAAAGAGGTATTACGACAGAAGAACTAAAAATAGAAGATTAAAGGCGGGAGATTTTGTGTTAGTCCTGTTACTTACGTCCCACAATAAAATGCTAATGAGGTGGGGTGGTCCTTACGAGGTGTTGGAAACTTATGGGCAGGATAACTACAGGATAAGAGTGGGAGAAGTCGTTAAGACTTACCACATCAATCTTCTGAAGAAATATCTGGCCAGAGAAGAAGATGAGGCGGAAAACGAAGTGCAAGACATTCACCAACAAGTCGGAGCATCCGCAGTGCTCATTGAAGCCGAAGATGAGGAGAACATACCCGTCCCGGTGGTGAATATCTCATTAAAAAGAAAAGAGGATTTAGGAGACGTCAAGATCAGCTGTGAGATATCAGAGGAGATGAAGATAGAACTAATGAAGGTATTGGAGCCACATGAGGGTATCTTCACTGATATCACTGGGACTGCGCTTCATGACCACCACGCAATCGACCTGATTGATGAAAATCAGATCCGCATCAGACCGTACACGTTACCCTACATGACTAGAGAAGAACTGAAGAAGGAGGTAGAGAAGATGCTTGCAATGGGTATCATTGTAAAATCGACGTCACCGTTTTCAGCACCGGTAGTTGTGGTCCAGAAGAAGGATGGTACCAAACGCATGTGCTCGGATTACCGTGCTCCTAACAGGGTCACGATTTTTGATCCGGAACCAATGTCAACTACCCAGTCTCTATTCACCAAATTTGCTGCAGATAGATTCTATAACAAGCTCGATTTTGCAAAAGGTTATTGGCAGGTGCTAATAAGACCGAAGGACGCCTACAAAACTGGATTTTCAATCGAAGATGGGCACTACCATTATGTGAAGTTGCCATTTGGGGTGGTGAATGCTGGAGCGACGTTGGTTCGCGCTATGAAAAGGATTCTTGACGGGATCAATGACGTCGACTTCTGCATAGATGACATCATTATATACTCGAGGACTTGGCATGATCACTTGGACACGCTTCAGAATGTACTTTCAAGACTGCAAGATGAAGGTTATACTGTGAAGCCGACAAAATGCGAGTTTGCAGCTTCGAGGGTCGAATTCCTGGGTCATTACATCGGGCATGGAAAGAAAGGGTTGCAAGAAGACAATGTAGAAAAGATCATCAGAGCAGAGCCGCCCAAGAATAAAAAAGCAAGTCAGATCGTTTTTGGGACTTACAGCGTATTACAGGGAATTCGCAATAGTAATTACGAGAGAATTCGCCTGCCGGTACAGCCTAACAAAAAGGAGAAACCGATGAGCGGACGGTGGAAGAAACCAGATCGCTTTTGAGAGTATGAAGCAACTTTAGCTGTCCAAAACCGGATATAAAGCATGCCACGGTTGGACAAGGTGTTTACTTACAGGTAGACGCATTATCCTTATAGGATTTACTTTGCGGAAAAGACGAAGTTACACCAGATAAGCGTTATGGAAGCAAAAAGTATCCCAAACTGGCAGCGGTATAGATTGTTAGAAAAGAACTTTACCAGTGACAGGTGTAAAAAATACGAACCATATTTATATGGAAAGGAGTTTATTTTACAGTCGGACCATAGACCTGTCAGTATGAATAGAGAAATATGACATCGAGAATTATGAGTGGTATTATATCTAACAGAGGTTCGATTCACTGCCCAACACATTAGTGAAAAGGAATGTTCTTAAGCGTTCTGTGATTACTTAAGTGCTCAACGGTGGTGGACATGCTGATATAAATTGGACGACCAGCGAAAAGAAGAAATTCGAATGCATTCACCGAAGTAAATTAAGCAAAATAAACTAATTAATTGCTTAAAGGAGGCTTGAATTGAATGCTGAAAGCTCCGTAAACTATTGAAAAAAAGTCAAACAAGGTATTTTATTGTTTAAAGAGGCATTCAATCATATAGACTTAACCCTCCGTAGAAAGATTGTACAGATTAAAGATTTGCATTTAATATGTCTATAAATATATATATAATATCATATATATATAATATTATATATATATATATATTAATACTATATATATATATATATATATATAATTTATATATATAGTAATATTAATATTATATGCAAATTGTACAAGCTGTACTGTTGCTATTAACGTAAGTTTGACGAGTTTCTAATTTGCGGAATTTCTTAACAATCGACGAAATAAGTTGGCAATTTTGAAGTCGTTTGCTTCATAATTTGAAAATTTAGTAAATAATAAATAAGAATAATAATAAATCAATAAAATATAATAATAATAAATAATAATAATATAATAATAATAAATAATAAAATAATAATAATTTTAAAACCTAAATGCTAATATCATAGTAGTTTAATTAACAACTTTAAAAATGCTAATTCTAAATTTACTTATATAGATATAATTTATTTTTTATTTTTTTTATTTTTTTTTTTTGATATCTTGAAACAAAAGTCTCAACTATACAAGGTGGGATAAAGGTGGCACATTTTTGAAGGTTGGTGTGTGGAATATCTTTTTTTTATTTTTTTTTTTTTGCATTATTGAACCAACAATAGTAAAAAAAAAATTTTAATTCCCCATTTAGGGGCTCGAGCGACGGAGACAGAGGGGAGACGAAGTCCCCTCGTCGACGGAGCGCGAGAGACCCGACTCCCATCGTTCTTGTTTACCCGTGGAATATTCCTTAGTTAAAAAAGATAATTTATTCCCTTTAACTTGGATTATTATTTAACGAAGGAATACCATAGGGTAACGCAATATTGGCAGATCGGCGGTCTCTCGCTCCCGTGACGTACGGGGACTGTCCCCTCTGTCCAGCCGTCGGCTTCAAGCCCCCTAAATGGGGCTAATACATTTTCTCTTCTTCATATTTCGACGAATAATTGAAAAAAAAAAATTTGTACTTTAGTGATGCCGTTCTCTAGTTAAATGATTTCAGTTTCAATCTGATCTATATATATATATATATTATTTACTATAGTATATATATATAAATTATATTAATATATTATATTAATAATAATAAACTGCTTATTTATCATGGTGCTACTTATTAATATAATATATATAATAATATAATATATTATATATGTTATATATATTATATTATAATAATATCTCTTAATTATATATTATAATTCATTGCTACTTTAGATTTATATGTTTAGAACATTATATAAAAAAAAAAATTCAAATATATGATAATAATCTTTAAAATATATAAAAAAGACCTTAGTAATGAAATAGTATGCGTTCACATTTATTCATTGCAGCTACTTCCTGTAATCTAGATTAGTCCGTTAAGTGAGCATTAACCTAATCATTATCTTACATGATAAAAATATCGTCAATTGCATATATCTTCAACAGTACATATTGGTTAGACTGTTTTAATGATAAATGATAAGCTTTTTTAACAAGTTCAAAGATATATGTTAATATTTTCAGTTGTGTTTTTTTTTTTTTTTTTTTATTTTTTTTTTTTTTTTTTTTTGTTTGTGTCATGATTCTTTGTTTCCTAAGCAACTCTTTCGGGATAATCGAGGAATCATCTTAACAGAAGTTTAGTTTTGCGTATTAATAATAACTTAAAATTATACTTAATAATATTATTCTCTTATTTATTATATTTAAAGGTAATCTGCAATATAAATAATTTTTGGATTAAAATATTACTGTTTTAAAGTATTTCGATGCATTGGGAAAAATTTATTTTTTTATTTTCTATTTATTTAAATAGTTATAATAAGTATATATATAGATTATATATATAATAGTATATATATTATATATATATTATTTATATATATATAATATATACATTAATTATTAATAGATATCCTTTATCGCATGGTACTCCGTACTAATAAATCTATACATAGCTATATAAGGATATATATATATTAAGATAATAATATATAGTATAAATATTATAATATATGACGCCTAAGTTATCCTATATATATATATATATTAGTATTATGTCATATATATATATAGTATAATATGTATATATTATTATATATTTATATATGTATATATATATATATATATAATATATATATTATATATATAATTAATATCATAGGTTCATGTGAGCGGATATGCGTTTCTCTGAGTCATGAAATTTTAGGTTATCTATTTACATTTTTGTTTAAATTTTTTGTCTAGAGAAAAAAAATATATAAATCTTCTGATTTTAGTAAATTGAAGCAGTTCATTTTCTCATTTTCTCGCTTTTATAATTAATGTTTTAATAGATATATATATATATATATTATTATATATATATATAATATATATATATATATATATATATTTATATAATATATATTTACATTATATATATTATATACAGATATACATATATAATATATATATATATTATATATAGATTAAGATATAGATTATATTTCATAAAACAGAGAGAAGCCAAGGTAAAGACGATACCAAAAAATATTTGTAACATTTTCGTCTATAAACTTATCCAGGTTAAAATTTATTATCGTTAAGGTCTTCAAATTCAGAAAAGCCAGGAGAATATACTCGAAAGCTAGACACTTAAATGAAACAAATACATATTGATCACCGTAAAGTTATTACCGAAATGGTAAAAAAATCGAAAAAGACGGCATTACAGAAAAAACATACTACATATTCGAATCAGCATATTTAAAGCTATTATATTAAATCGTTCGTCCCTCCCTCTGCCCATCGTCCGAAAGCCCCTAAAATGAAAGTCAAGAAATATATATTTCTATCTAGGAGTGCTCGAGCACGTATGGGACATATGGGGACAAGTCCCAGTTCTCCACTTAAAAGGCGATGACCCCGACCTCCTTTCTTTGTAATAAGCGATCTACTGGTATTTCTTAGGTTTAATCATATAAAGACTTGATTATATAAGCTTATTGCTGATTCCAAAATGTAATAATTTCGTAAGTGTCGACTATTCGTTTTTTTTACATTCTAACGGTAATAAGCTGCCTTAACGGCTGATCCAAATATTATTTTGTTTGCCTTACATTAATACTTTCGAGATAATTCTCCTGGCTTTTCTGATATTTGCCTTTAAGTTTTTAAAGCGTTTTTTATTTAATTTAAAATAAACGTAATTACATTTTTTTATTGAACGGAAATTTACCTAAGAAAAAATTAACTAAAACAATCTCGAAAGTCATATAATTAATAAAAATTTGAAAAAAAGAAAGATTAGCTTCACACGAATAGCAAATTTCTGGTTCCAATAGTACTGATGTTTTAACAGATTGAACAGTAATAAAATAATCAAGTTTTGCGGGTCTCACTACATGTGACCACATATATATCATATATATATATATATAATATATTAATAATGTATATATATATATATACTATATATATTTATATAATTATCAATATATATATAATATACTTATATATTATACTATATATATATAATATTATGAAACTATTCCTTAAAGGTAGTGTTTTCCTTTGATAAATAAGCGATTTTTTTTTTCTGTATCTATTTCAAGCATAGAGAGTTATTCTTCCAAAAATTTTTTTTTTTTTTTTTTAACGAATCGAATCAAGATTAAATCGAAAGTGCGAAGAGTCAGGTCTCTCCAGCTCCAAGCGGACACGGGGACTTCGTCCCCCTGTCCCACCCTCCGGCTCGAGCCCCTTAAAAAAATAATTAAAAAATTTTTTTTTTAAATATAACAGAAAATTTAAGTAAATAAGTTCTTCAACAAGTGCAATTATTCCGCTGAAACATTTGCTATTAGCTAACACGTAACACTGCAAGGTTGCACAAGTAGGATTCTGCGATTTGCGTTCTATTGACTTTTTAGTAACTTCCTTTTAAAGGACGATTCTTATAGAATTTATAAATATATTAAATATTAATATATTATATATGTATATAATATCTATATAATTTCATATATATAATATATATATATATACATATATATTATATAATATTATACTGATTATATTATAGTTATATATTATAATATATATATATTATTATATAATACTGAATATGTTTTATAAATAATATATATAGTGTGTGTCAATTATTCACAAGCTATTTTATTACTTGACTTTTTTTAGAACTATTTTATATTTTGTAATGCCTAAGTTTTATTTGCAATCTATCTTTACTATAATAAAATACGACTCTTTTGACAATTTGACCTCTCATGATTTATTCATAAAGAGATTGGTGGTAAGTTAAGTTTTTAAAGTATAACAAGTATTTTGGATCCTTCAGCCATTTACTCAATCTTATAGGTAAGGAGGTTATGTCACATGAGTCGTTTAAATAAAAATTATTGTTCTTAACTTCGCCGGGCCTGCCGCTTGTGTTAGATTCTTCAGTTCAGTTTGATACAGAGAAGCGAGTTATATACATCACAGACTCCAAGTTTATGGTAACTTAATATCAAATTTAAAAAATCAAGTTTTTAAATACGTTAATATATTATATCTATATACATATTAAATTTTATATTATATATATATAATATATTTAGATATAATATATATATAATTATATATAAAATACTTATTAATATATACTATCTTTAGTATAACTATATTAAAATAAAATTTCTTATATTATAATAATATATATAATAATTTATTTATATATATTAGATATATTATATATATATATTATATATAATATAATATTATAATATATATTATAATAATATACATAATATAATTTAATTAATATAGTATAATTTAATAGATATAAATATTAATGTATAATATAATTATAATACAGTTTAATTTAATAGTATATACTATATATATATTATAATTATTTTATTATGAATACTATATATTATATATAATTATATATATTATAATTATATATAGTATATGTATATTAATTTTATATATATATATATGTAATTATTATATATATATATAGTATAATATAAATAATATATATAATATTACTTATAATATATATTATGAAAAATATAAATATATAATTATATTATAATAATTACTATTATTAATATATATAATAATAAAAAGTAAATATTTAAACTATAGTATATTAATAAATAATATCATTATATATATTATATACTATATTATGTATATATATATACTCAATTATATTATTATTATTATATATATTATATATAATTTAATAGATATAATTATATAGCAAAATTCAAAAACTAACTAGAAGTCTTGAGATATGGTGAGAATGGTTGGGGAGTCGTGGATAACTTCAAAATGCAGTCACGAGTTCTATGGCAAAGTCGGCGAAAGCTAAAATATATATAATATTATAGTATTTTTATTAGTTATATCTAATTATATTATATATATATATATTTATTATATATAAATATATATTATTATAATATATATATATATAATATTATATATAATAGATATAGATATATTATAATATATAGTATATTATATATATATATAATATATATTTTTAAGATATACTATAATAATTATTATAATATGTAATATATATATACAGTATATATATAATAATAATATAAAATATATAACTATTATATATATATTATTATATATAATAATATAATATATATCTATTATATATCTATAATATTATACTATATATATGTGTGTGTGTGGGGTCGAGGATGTGTTTGGTGCTGGTGCAATTCAGAAAGCACATGAGTATCAAAAAAAAACGTTATAACTAGGTACAGGAAAATAAATATATATTTTTGCTCAGATATTTTTATTCATAAGTGAACTTAAAAAATAATTTTATTTTATTATTTATAAAATAACACCTTAAATCTTAGAATCATCTTAATGGCATCGTACGCTCTGATTAAGTATCTTCGCAGACAGAAGAGTGCAGAT
>JABUQX010108343.1:0-7500 GCA_015478945.1 Trachelipus rathkii | reverse complement strand
TATTATAGCTATATATTAATAATATTAGAATTACAGATATTTATTGTCGTGGTAAAATAACTATATATATATATATATATAATAATATAATATATATATATAATATATAATATATAGATATCTATTATATATATAATATATAATAGAAGTATATACTATTATATTATTATGAAGTATGTATGAATGAATAAACTTTTATTGGGTAACTAATTTAATATTATATATATAATATATATATTATATTATATATATTATTATATATATAGTTATATAATCTATTATTATTATTAATTACTATATATATAAGAGAGGAGAGAAGACAGAGAGAGAGACGAGAGAGGGACATCCTCCCTCTACAACATCATTCATTTTTATAATCATTGGCTTATGCAAACTACTATCTTTTTTACGGACATCACTTATACATTAAAACGAAAAAGCACGGAAGTTTTAACAATTCAATATGGAGCATAAGCGGCGAGAGAAGCACAAAATTTTGCTTTTACAAGGAAAAGAAAATTTGTTTAATTCGTTTGATGAATCTAAGCAAAAAATTAATAGCTTAACTTATTTAAATATGTTTTAATATTTAAAACTTTTAAATGGGACTAAAAGCCAGAATCAATTCTTTAGTAGGCAGCAGCCCACGTCTACACTCAACGAAGTCCCAGATATATATATATATATATATAGTATATACTATACCTAAATATATATTAATATATACAAATTATATATATAATATACTTAATATATATATATATTATAGTATATAATAAAAATTTATTTATATAATTAATTGTATAATATATATAATTAATATAATATAAATATAGATAAACATGATAAAATTTATACATATTATACATATAAATTGTATTTTAATTATATCTATTATATTTAATACTTCTAAGAAATTTATAATAATATATATATATATATATCATTATATAATATTACTTTAATATATATATATTATAATATTATATCATATTATTATATAATATAATATATATTATATTATATATATACTGTACATTATAATATAATTATATATATAATTATATAGTATATATAATATTATAAATATATATATAATAATATAATTATCCTATATAATATATATATAAGTATATATATATAATAAATATATACACGTAAAGAATATATATATATAAATAATATACTTACAATATATTATATAATATAACTAATATATATAATATATATCTATATATACTATATATAATATATATATTATATATTATATACTTATTATATTATTTATAACTATACGTAGTCGGCTCATATACACGTCTACACTGCACAATGACATAAACTATATATATATAATAGTTATTAGGCCAATTCGCACAAAGTGAAAATACTTAAGAACGGGTTCAAGGATACATTAAAAAAGTATTGCCATCTTCACTCCAATCTAAATTGTTATAGATAAAAAATACCTCAAAGCGATTTTTCACCGGCAGATCTTCGATCCTGGGACTCTAAGTTATTCGCTCAATTTTGGCCACCAGCACGTCGACAGGCTAAAGAAGAAACCCGATAATACTTCTATGGTGTAATATTCGCACCCACATAATAGAAAAACAACGAGCTCTACCGCCTGAATCGGCCACCCTAGGGCCAAACAGTTCAGTTGTACCGCCATAGTGAAATATTAAAACGGTTCAAGATGACTATCCTAAGTAATGCCATCTTCACGCAATCAAATTTGATATATAAAAATACCTAAAGCATTTCACCTGCTGATTCGATCTCGACCCTATCTGTCGCGGTTGTGGTATATACTGAGCGTATATCTGCTAGGTCCAGGATCGAATCCCAGCACTATTAGGTTTTTTTGGGAAAAAAAAAAAGGGGGGTTTTTTTTTTAGGGGGGATTTTTTTTTTATCTTACATAATTAGATAGCGTTGTAAGATGCATACTTATGATGTACTCTGAACCCCTATATAGTATTTTCACTTGTTCATTACCCGTTGCCATCCATGACAGCGGAAAAAGACTCTGGTTCCTATTAGGGTGCGAATATCACCATAGAAGTATTATCGGTTTACTTCTTTTAGCTGTCAGCGTCGGAGTCAAACAATGAGCGTATATGCTAGGCAGATGAATCTCAGCATGGAAAATCTTTAGGGTATTGTATCTATACAAAATTTAGATTACGTGAAGATTGGCAATTACTTTATTAAGTCCCCGGAATAAGGTATTTTCACTGTGCGGTACCCTGTTGCCCCAGGCCGATGAAGGCGCGAAGATCGTTGCTATTCCTATAGTTGGTAGCGATATTTTACAATAGAAGTATTATTCGGCTCTTCTGTTAGTTGTCGCGGAATCTGTATCAACACTTGAGGTATATCTGCTAGGTCCAGGATCGAATCCAGCAGGTGAAAATGCTTTAGGGATTTATATCTATATTATACTATGATATATATATATATAATATTATATATATATAAATATAGTATATATATATATAGATAATATAATATATCAAATATATTAATATATAATATATATATATATATTATATATATATTATAATAGATATTATAAATACTATATAATAAAATATATAATATATATATAATATATATATATATAATATATATAAATATATATATATATATATATAATATATAATATATATATATATTAATAATATTATATATATTATATAAATATATCTATATATATAATAATATTATATATATTTATAATATATATATATATATATAGTATATATATTATAATATATTATATAAATATTATATAATAGATATATATTATAATATATTAATATAGTATATATATAATATATATTAGTTACCAATATACGATTTTTTAAATAAGTTTGGGAGTATTTTAAAAAAAAAAAATCTAACCGCACTCGAGCTCGTTTTAGCGAGAGGGCTACCCTGCTTGCACGTGGACGGGGATTTAGAATGAGAAATAAAATTAATATAACAGATAGTCCAGGAGGTCTAAAACTACAACATTAAACACCAAAGCTCCTTGTAAAAAACAAATATAATATATTTTCAATGATGATAGTTAAGAGGGTTTTAATTTTTTATTTCCATTTTATCCGTCGGAAATATTTAAACAAAAATAACAATTTATTTTACTCCAAAGCCGACGGAGGGACAGAGACGGGGACGAAGTCCCCCTCGCGTTTTCCACCTGGAGCAAGAGACCTGATCCTGAAATTTTCGGTTAAAAAAAATAAAAAAAGAATAATTTAACTTCCCTACACTTTGATATTACTTAACTAAAGAATACCATAGGCTAAACCGCAAAGATGCAGAGTCGGGGTCTTTCGGCCTCCCGATGGACGACGGGGGACTTCGTCCCCTCGTCGTCCATTAGAAAACTAAATTGGAAAATAAAAAAAAAATCAAATTCGAGATAATGCAAAAAAAAAAATAAAAAAATAAAAAAAATAAAATAAATACCCATACTTAAGATTTTCCGCTGATTCCAAATATATAATTGTTTTTATCAAGTTCTGCTGTTCTCAACATGTGCAGCTTTAGAACACTTCTGACCTAACTATATTTATTATACTAATAATTAATATATATTATAGTATATTATAATATATATCTATATTACTAAATAATATATATTATATATACGTATATATAGATATATATGATAAAATTATCACATTAGTTTACACTGAAAATTTTCTGATCATTTATGCAATAAAGAAACTAGCGTCTATAGATCCTTATTAATTTCAGTTGTTTTCATATATTATAAATTTAAAGTTTTTGTATTAGGTTATTTTTAAGCTGTAACCTCAAATTGTGAATAAAGTTAAAAAAAATGATTCTGTTGTTATTTAAAGGTTAAAAAAGATAATTTATTATGTTATAATATATAATATATATAATATCTTTTATACTATTATATATATATATAATATATATTATAATATAATATACTATTATATTATATAGCAATAATATATAATATATATATATATATTACTTATATATAGTATAAATAATATATATGTAATTATTATATAATTATAAATATATATATATATTATCTTATATATATTTATTATAATTATTATTATTATAAATATATATATATTATATTTATATATATAGATGATATATATAATATAATATATATTATAATATATATATATAATTATACAACTTATATTATATATATATGCAATATTTATACGTATCATATTTCAAACATTAAATTTGTTTCTTTTTTTTGTTGTTTTTATCTTCTTTTTATTTCATTAACGAAAAGCTTCCAAAGGAAAATTTCTCATTAAGAATGTTTTTCATACTTCATATAATTATATTATAACGGTTTACTTTATAGCAATATCTTTCCATTAATTTGTGGTTTTATGACATACCTATACAATCTTGGAACTTAAATACTGATATAATATATTATACTATAATAATATTATATTATATATTAATATATATATATATCATAAGTATATAGTTTAGGATCATGTGTTATCTGCTCAACCTCCAATATACCTATCATTCTTGGATGGAGCAGTTAATTATGGGATATAAAAAACTGCAGAGTCAAATTAAAATTTCAACCAGTTTGAAACATCAAAAAATTTAAACCTTCTTCACTCCGAAGATGTCATTCCGTTCTTGAAAAATAATTAAAAAAATAGATTCAAACATTTAATAACAAATAAAATTAAAAGAAATTGTGTATACTATTAAATATATATTATATATTATATATACATATAATATACTATACCTATAATCTTATTATATACTATACTAATTATTATCCTATATATAATAATATACATACTATATAATATATACTTAATAACTATATAATATATATACTATAATAAAATTATACTAATATCTATATTATATATATAATATTGATATCCCTATATTAAGAATATAATATAATTTATAATATATATATTATATAGAATATTATATAACTATAATATAAAATATATAATACATATAAACTTAAGATTTTTTTACATACGCTATATTATAGAAAATATATAATATATTATAATATATATATATTATAGGAAACAGTTAAAACGCCCACAAAAACAATTATCAAAAAATTTCACAGGTAGCATCTATGATAAATAGATGTTCTAATTCAAATGGAATTTTTTTTTTTTTACTGTCTAAGGGCAAAACTATATATATATATTATATTATTGTAAAGGAGAACACTGCAACGAAGGTGATCGAGCCGACGGGACACAGGAGGAACGTTTATCATACCCACTTACGGGGAGGAGAACCCCCGACACCAACACAAAGAGCGAGGTCTCCAGAGACATCCCGGTAGGGGAAATAATCCACCCGTTCCCGGAGCCGAGAGACCCGACTCTGCATCTGATGCTGCTATCATTGGCTCATTTCTTTAGTTTAAAAAAAAACAAAATCAAAACCTAACTAGAAAGTCTATTTATTTTAACGAATTAACTTAAGTCTAAATAGTGCTTTCTCCTCAATACTATAATTATTAACATATTTTTTTTTTTTTTCTGTTATCCTAATAACATTTACAGTATTCATAATGTATTCCTATTCGATCGTTTGCTATTTGTTTGAATATATTTTTTTTTTATTTTCTTTTACATTTCGACTAAGCACATTCATATATATGTATCTAAGAGGATCTGCGAAACTTTGATCCGACTCCCGTCCTGTGGCTTATGTAACTACAACTAATTTACGAAAAATATATATAATACTAGTATAAATATCACTATAAATATATATATATATATATATATGTATATTATATAATAATATTTATATATATATGAAATTATAGTATAATATATTATATATCATGTGTAGCTGGGTGGCAGTGGGTCACTTGCCCCCCAAAACTTGGCGAATAAAATTGACCTTATAATGTCTTACCAGATGATGTTTTAATGGTTTATAGTTAGAAAAACCGATATAATATATATATAAACTAGTACTATCTATATATATATATAATATAATCATAAATAAATATAGTACTAAAACTTATATATATAAATATTATATTAAAATATAATAAGATATATCAATCGCATATATAAGAAGTTGGTGGAAATATGATTTTAACTAATAAAATGCTGCATATTTCTTATTTTTATGTTCTCTTCCCCATCTCCCTTAACCATCCTCCACTTTTCGTAAAGATCTCTCCATATCACGCTAAGAATTCCAGATGGCGAAGATGCGCCCAAAGCGCTATTATAGTTATATAAATATATTTATAATAAAAAATTAGTATATATAATTATATATTAATATAATATACTAATTATTAATATGTATTATTTATATATATATATATATATATATATATATATAAATATTATATATATAATAATATATATATATAAAGTAGTATGTAAAAACGCGGCTAGAGAAATTATCATCATTTTGCTCGAAGGCTACCGGCCACCCCCTTATTCATCGGGAATGTTCGGAAAACGCTTCGCTCCCCGTTCCCCTACTACTTGTAAAGGTTTGTTTAAGGAATGGAGTTGAAAGATTTAATCACGAGATGTTAAATGTATTTTTAATTTTACGAGTGTTCCGTCCGTACTGAAGCAGTTGCTTACTATAATATCATTTTAAAGATAGTAATCTATATAGAGTGAAAAACTTAATTTTACTCTTATGTAAATTTATAAAAAATTTTGAAAAGTATGAGGATAATACATTAATAAATACACCCTGTAAAATTTATGTAAACTATTTAATAGAAATTCAAATAATACATGCCTTATCGTTTTTACTAAGTATATGATATTAAAAGAGCTATTTTAAAAAATTAAAAAATGAAATATTTAATAAAACAGGTGAGAAGTTCCAACACTTGTTCATCTTTGAGCCTCGTATAGCGAGGGATAGAGCCGATTGAAGAAATAAGTCTGTATCATCCCAGACAGATCAAGCTTTTTAATACTGAGAAATTAATAAAGCAAAGAAATTACAATGGTGACACTTCATTTCCTACACGACTACTTCACAATGAAATTTATAAATAATAATAATAATAATAAAATAATAATATTAATAATAAACAGCAAATATACAAGATGTGCACTTTCAGTGCACAGATAACGTCACAATGAATTTATAAATAACAACAATACATAAACTAATAATAATATTAATAATAATAATAATAAAATTAATATAATAAAACATTCAAAAACTGACAAGAGTTGTGCACTTCAGAGCCAGATGACGTCAATGAATTTTTTAAATTATAAAATAAGATAATAAATTATAATAATAATAATTAATAATAATAATCAATAATAATAAATAAATAATATAATATGATAATACATAATAATAATAATATATAATAATGATAATAATATATAAAATAAACAGCACAATGCAAGAACACCTTGTCACCAAATCCCAAAACGCCCCCACAACATATTAGAACAGAACCACTCTCCC
>JABUQX010108342.1:15000-18651 GCA_015478945.1 Trachelipus rathkii | reverse complement strand
AGTTCTGAGTCATTTTTCGTGCTTTGGTATTATTTTAAAATTTTCTAAACCTTCTATGTTTACATTTGCCCTAAACTCCTCCTAAAACATTTTTGAAATGACTTCAAATGAAATATACAAAGATTGGACTATTAAATAAAAAATGAAGAAAATATTTTGATATTTGACCCCACATTTGAGCATTGGTCGATTTCAAAACCTATATTTGGGTTTTCAAATTGAAAAATTGGCATATATTTTTTCTGTTATCCGATCTGCATAATTTTTTTAGAACATTTGTTAGTCTGGGAAGATGCACATTTTACTTAGATAATTCGTTGTATATGCAGTAGTTTAGATTTGTTTTGGAACAAATTTCCAAAAAAATAATTTTGGGTAATTTTTAAAAAATATTTCTTTTTAGAGTTATACAAAAAATTATCTAAGTAAAAACGGTGTATCTCGCCCGATTATACAAGCCCTGAAAATTTGATGTTGATCAGATAAGTAGAAAAAAAAATTAATATTTCACTTTTTCCAGCGTTTGAATTTTGAAAAGTGAAATATTTGACATATTTTATTTTCAATTATCCGATCAACATCAAATTTTCAAGGGTTGTATAGTCGGGGAAAGATACACCTTTTTTACTTAAATAATATTTTTGTTTATACTCAAAGAAAATTTTTTAAAAACTTTCCTAAAATTTTTCTTTGAAAATTTGTTCCAAGAACAAATCCAAAACTACTGCATATACAAACAAATTATTCACATAAAAAATGTGCGTCTCCCCCGACTACAAATGTTCTGAAAATTTCATGCAGATCTGGAAAAAAACAGGAAAAAAAATTATCCCAAATTTTTCAATTTTGAAAACCCAAAAATAGTAGGTTTGAAAATCGACCAATTGCTCAGATATGGGGTCAAAATATCAAAATTCTGTTCCTACACTTTTTTAGATAATTAGATAAAAAAATAATATTTCAGGTTTTGAAGTCATTTCCAAAAATATAAGAGTTTTCGACAAATGTCAAAAACATAGGTTTGAAAAATTTGAAATACCCAAAACATCAGTCCTATCTCAAAAAACACTCCCGAAAACGACGTTATAGACGTCAGAAAAAGCTACAGTGGTGTATAAAGGGTCAAAATTTTAGAGGGGGTGAAAATTGGGCTCAGCCCGACAGCCAAAATTTGGAACCTACACCTTAAAAAACTGTAATGTTGGTATTATCCTACCTATTATTTTTACAATAATATACTATTAAGTATTAATTAGCCAGTTATATAAGGTATTTACGCTTTGGAAGTATTCTTCGCAAGCGGCAAAAAGTATCTGCTAGATCAAAGTCTCACAAAATTATTTAAGGTCTGACTCTAAGCCTAATTATCATTTTAATATATGTTAGGGAATATAAATATTATAATACTAAATATAAATATATATTTATAATATTATTATTAATTCATTATTATTATTACTATTATCAATTTATTTTATTATTATTATATTATTTTGGATTATTTATTATATATTATATTTATTATTATTATGTGAATTATTATTATTATTATTTTTATATGATTCCATCTATTATTATTATTTCTAAAATATTATTATCTACTATTCCTATCTGCAATATTCTTCTTCACTTCAATATTCTAATTTATTGATCTCTTTGTTATAAGATAAATATAAATATTATTATATAATTGTAGTATATATATAATATTATATATATATCTATATTATATTTCAAAAACTTGTAATAAATATCGACATAAGTGAAAAAAAGTTTGTAACGTAATTTATATATTTATTAAGTGTTGTAATTAAATATAATTGGATAGATTATACAATCATAATAAAGGAAGATTAACAATTATTTCTGTACATATTCCAGTGATTATGCAGAGAACGGTTACAAGTTTAACGTTATTAACGTTTAAACTCCGCGTTACATTCTTTTTACCCTATTAAAAACGCTTTAATGATACGCAATCTCGTTAATTTTTTTTTGTTTAACGGATTTTAAGTGATAACTGGCCACCCCAACAAAAACCCTCCATTTTGTTAACTTTTCTCATTTAACTCGCGGGGTGGCCCTAACCGTATTTGTAGAAAATATTATATAATAATAGCAAATAAATATTTTATGGTATATGTCTTTAGATCATATATATCTAGGTTTCTTTATTTTTCAAAAGCTTTAGTGTCGAAAACTAACTAATTGCATTTCTTGGACGTACTAGCTGTATGAGATGATACTTTACTCATTTATTTTGTTTGTAATAATAAATATATGAAAAAAAAATTATAAAAGAATAAGAAAAATTATAATATAAAATAAATCTAATATATATAGTAGTGAAAAACTATGTATATATAATATAAAAATATATATTTAATAGGTATAATATATAATCAATTTCTAAAGTACGTTATATATATTGACTGGACTATTTATATAATAAATTTTATTACCGAGCACACCTTAGTTTGTCTTATATTCACTACGATCTGCATAATGAATAAAAAATATTATTACAGGCTACATTATGTAGTATATAAATATCGAAATGAGAGTATATATATATAATAGCACATTATATTGTTGGACTGCTTATTTCCAAGTTTAGTTTAATAGGTTCTTATAGATTTATTAAATTTATCCCAGGTATATGCAATTAAGATATATTGCTATGCAATTTAGCTATTATAGATCAGGTTGCTTATTATATGGAACAAATTTACCAATAAATAAAATTTAATAATATTTTGGAATATTTTTTTAAAGGATATAATTTTATATAAAAATATATAATTTTATTTCTTTATTAAGAGAGAGTATATTATATATATATATTATTAACAAAAATAATTATATAATCTATAATGATGATTTTTTAAAAATCTAATTATAATTGTTCCCAGATTAATTATATATATATACAAGCCATACTGTAAAATAATTTTGAATAGTATTGATCAGAAATATATAAGTAGAGTAAAAAAAAATTAAATTATTTCATACTTATTTTCGTAATGTATATTGAAATTTTTTGAAAAATTAATATAAATTATATTGAACATATTTTATTATATTACTTACTATATTATATTCCGATCATAACATCATAAATTTTCTAAGTGAGATATTTGATATATATATATTTATCGAGGGCTAAAATGATATTATGAAATATTATAACTTAAATAAATAATTATTTTATATGTTGAACGAAAAAATAAACGCTGATATAATTATATAAAATTATATTTTATTATTATTAAATAACCTACAAACAATACGATTCTATAGTTTTATTTTCCTTGATTATCTATTGTCGTCATGTTCTTTAAAATGTCCAAGAAACAAATCCAAAACTACATTATATATAACAACTATATGATAATATTTTTAATTTATACAATATTAATAAAAAATATGTTGAAGAGCTCGTATTTTGTTTGATTTGGTACTTATTTACTAAACTGATTTTTTTAATTTCTTTTTATGATCTTTTTGAAGAATAAAATAAATAACTATATATAATGAAGAATAAAATAAATAATTATCCCATTTATTATTCAATAATTGAAATAAATACCTATATATATATACCTATACTTAATATAATCCAGAAAGCTGAATGGCGTGCGCCACCAGTGT
>JABUQX010108342.1:0-10000 GCA_015478945.1 Trachelipus rathkii | reverse complement strand
CGACGACCGTGGGCAATTTTTGCCCACGGTAATTTTTGATCTTCCTTTAGGGGCTTAGCCCTTTTTGATGTCGTTACCTTGTTTGACCATGATATTTCGACCAACCCTTTGGTCTTCCATGGGTCAATTTTGGCCCACGGTAATTTTAGGCTACCCTTTGGTCTTCCATGGGTCATTTTTGGCCCACGCTAATTTTTTACCCACTCGTGGCCCACCCGTCACATATTTCGTTCCTAACTTGTACGCATGTATGGACCTACCCTAACTTGAACACCTACACACGTGCGCGTGCACACACACACACACACACACACACACACACACACACACACACACACACACACACACACACACACACACTTACACTTATACACACATTCACTATGACACTTACATTTACCCATATACACTTACATTTACACTTATTCACACGTACAAACACACGACCAACCCTTTGGTCTTCCATGGGTCAAATTTGACCCACGGTAATTTTTGGGCTTCCTTTAAGGGCTTAGCCCTATTTTTTGACGTCTTTACCTTGTTTGACCATGATATTTCGTCCTTAACCTTGCCATATACCATGGGTCAATTTTGACCCACGCTAACTTGATGGCTTTGATGGTTCCCAATCACCGTAAGAAGTACCTAGGGATGTTCTATTAGTGTTCTATGCAGTATTGTAGATTGAGTGCCAGGTGAGTGCCAGGTGAGTGCCAAGTGAGTGCCAATGAGTGCCAATGAGTGCCAAGTGAGTGCCAATGAGTGCCAAGTGAGTGCCACATAGTGCCAAGTGAGTGCCACATAGTGCCAACTGAGTGCCACTTTTTTCAAGCCTTTTCTAGCCTCCCCTGAGCCTAGAATAGCCCTAATATGGGGTCTAACCCCTAGGTAACAAGGTTATGAGGAATCGGAATGGTGCTATATAATTACAAGTTGCAGAGATGCTTCCCTACTACGAGTAGTATTTTTGTATAACACTTATACCACCGACTGAATATATATTCTAAAGAGTTACACAGTTGACGACAGTGATTCGCAAAACCGTTTTCCATGTCCCGGCGTCCGCAGGCAAACCATCCGACGAAACGCCGCGCGTGCGCCCGCAGCGCAAAAATTACGCGTTAACCGCCGCCGCGTGCGCCGGCAGGCTTCAATATTTCCGCGAACCGTCGCCGCGTGCGTCCGCAGACGCTAAATTCCCGCGTGAACGAAAAAATATGATATCAATGTAAACTATTCAAAGAATTTCGTTTCAAATATACTACGAGTCATTCATTTTTACTACAATTGTACGAAATTTTATTAAAAACATATACTTTACATACCTTAAAGCAGTAAAGCAGTAAAACAATAGAGGTGTTATTACCTAACACCTAGGGGGATTAGTATGCTTTTGTTTTACTGCTTTACTGCTTTAACTCACTGCTTTACTGCTTTAACTCATTCTGCTTTACTGCTTTAACTTTCTGCTTTACTGCTTTAACTCACATACATTACATACCTTAAAGCAGTAAAGCAGTAAAACAATAGAGGTGTTACCTAACACCTAGGGGATTAGTATGCTTTTGTTTTACTGCTTTACTGCTTTTAATTAATCATCTACATTTATATTATTCCTTTGATCTGCTTTTAACTTCTGCTTTATGCTTTAACTCATTTGTTTTACTGCTTTAACTCTTCGTGCTTACTGCTTTAACTCTCATGCTTTACTGGCTTAACTTTCTGCTTTACTGCTTTAACTTTCTGCTTTACTGCTTTAACTCTCTGCTTTACTGCTTTAACTCTCTGCTTTACTGATTTAACTCATATATTTATTAACATTATGTTTTCTTTTATATTTTTGTTTTATTACTTTTTATTATTTCTATTTTTATTTTTGTTTTAATACTTTTTTATTTTTAATTTGTAATGTAAGAATAAAAACACACAGAGTTTCGGTTATATAAACATTTTATTTTAATAAAATTGCACGAAATTTTATTAAAAACTTTTTATATATAAGAGTTTTAAGGGAAGTAAAATCACGTTTTTTCATTTTAAAGCATTTATTACATAATCAGAAACTATAAAATCATTGACATACAAATTTTTAGCATCAAATATATTTACAAGTTTATTAAAACATACATTATTTAAAAAACATATAATGAAATAAATACAATAGACTCCACATAAATTGGAATATAAGGGCTGAACAGGGTAAGACATAGTTTTTACACAGCTTACATTATTATATTTTAAAAATAAGGTAATATAATGATTATTCAATATAAATTTTAAGTTCAAAGAATCAATCAGGTGAACAGTATCGTTTTTTGCTCTATAAACGGAAATCCAATGTCCTGTTTGAGGTGATGTGACGAGCGCAATGTATTGAAATATGAAGCAGTGTCCTTCTCCAACTTTACAGAGTTTATTTCGTTAATAGCAAACACACCTAAAAAGCGAGGTTCATTTTTAAACACCGATTTTATTTCCTCTTCATTCATCTTTAATAATTCAAAAGTACGTTGCGTACTCTGTCAATTTCAATGAGTTGAGGATGCTCAAGATAGACCACTACAGTGATGGGTGATTGTAGAATCGATCCAAAAGAGAGACTTAGTCCTAAGGTTCCCTTTCTCAAAATGTTTAAATGATAGGCGTTACAAGCTGAAAGGTCTGCAGTAAGATCATACGCATATAAATTACTATTCTTGGCGTATTCTTCAAGATTTAAACCTGTCCCGCTATCATTACATGATACAGTATTGGCTATTAAGTCGTAAAAAGGCCGCGTACAGAGAGATAGGTCTCCGTTGTATAACATTTCATAATCACGTCCGTGAGGTAGTCCATTCACATGTAAACTGATGCCCCTAAGTCCGAAAGGTGTGAATTTATAGGGTGACTTTTTATAATTCCCGGAGTAGGCTTCATGTTCCACAATCCCTATTATTACTTTCTGTGGTAAATTTCCGTTCACAATGTTAGGGATATTGATACTCGATAATCCTTGAGTGAAATTAAATATCTTGGTTTCAACTCTCTTAATAGGGTACTTTGCTGTAGTATTCAAAAGCGAATTTTCAATTTCCAAATGTCGCTGTGGTGATAATTTCACTTTTCTAACATAGAGATAAGCCTCCAGCAGTTTGAAAACAGGTTCAGGACATACAGCTGTAGCAGTAGGTTTACTTTTTATTTTAAGAGCAAATTTAGGATTTGATCGTGATAAAATGATTCTAGTATCTACAGATGGTAGAATGAGTCTTTCTTGAGAGAAGATATCGCCATTTAATCGTCCGTAAAATTCATAAGTATTATTTATGACTTTAGCTGCTTTATCTATATGTGCAGCTTCATCTTTGAAACTGTAAAAACCACATGATTTGAGATGAGATTGCTTAGCATCGTCTGAATAATTTAACAAATGTTCTATATAGCTTCTATAAGGATAATTAGCAGCTGATGCACCTAGTGAAGTGCCGTTAAGATAGACTTCAACCTGGGTGAAACATGTATACAGGAAATTTGATTCTGTATATACTATATGGTCATCACCCGTAGGAAGATCTGTACCATCAGGTTTTGTCAATTTCGTTTTTACATATAAAAACACATTAGAGGGATCTAAGTACTGATCAGAAGTGCCTGGAATATTGAACTCTAGAGGAACATCTGTATTGGTAATTGAATGCAAAGGATTAATACTGATAAAGTTGGACTCGCTAACGCTAATCTGTGTAGGGTTCATGGAGAAGAGATCCAATTCACTCTTACAACAATCAGGACTAGAAGGATGAAGGAAATGCATCTTGCATGTGCGAGCTCTGGTCGTATAATGAACATTTTCATGAAAAACATTACTTATATACACACATCGTATAAAAGTTATCAGTTAGTAATTAAATAGCAAATACATCAATACATTTTTTCTTTAGAGTTTTTTTCCGCTTAGCCTTTTTCTTTATGACAATCTTCTTGTTCCCTCGACCTTGTCCTGACATTTTACGTCTTATTTTACGCTTAACATCATCCAACAGCTCATCTGAAACATCGGCTATGCGTCTTTTTAATGCTGTACGAGGATTATTTCCTGCAGCAATATCTTGAATAGTATGCAAACCTGTTCTTATAGCTTTTTTACCTATATATTCCCCGCCTTTCCTGAGTAAAGGCCTTGCACTTCTCCATAGCTTGGCAAAAAATCCACCAAGGCCATACCCCCTCTGCATTTTTGTTCCCCTGAATACCCTTTCTTCGTCCATTATTACAGGAGTATCTTTCTTATACTATCTTTACACTGCGAGAGTATGTTAATGAATGAAAAAATATATCTGACTACACCTCTTATATATTCCATTATGCTGTAATTACTGCATCTGTTTCTTTCTAATATGAACTTTGCATAACAATGCACCGTATGTAAAGGGAAAAGGATTTCCTTCTACATCTTTTATATGCACGCGTACAGAGTCAAAATTTGATCTATTCAGAGGTAGATAATGAACATTAGGGAATGTTATAACTTTACTCTCTTTGGGAAAATATACTACTCTTAATAAAGGAGCTTTAGTATTACCTACATATTGATGATCAATTATATTTGTATATACATAAGCCATACCTGGATGATTGAGCATCTCGGATGGGTACATGTATAATGCAGTACTCGATCTGCTTCATCTTTTTGTTCATGTGGAGTCATGCGGTTATTCTCCACAGATAGTATAACCCTCTTCAACATAGTAGGGATATCATGAAGTATATCCAACTCAGCATCACGTCTACGAATATGTTTGCGTTGCCATGGTGATCGTTCGAGAAAAAACATGTCCCGGTCTCGTAGGTTTACATTTACTTTTGAACTTAAAGATATTATTACTTTATCTTCATAGGTACGCATTTCAGTTTTGTATACCAAGTCCTTACACATAATACTCATATCAAAGAGAACGTTTAAATGACTAAAAATAGCAGGAACCGATTTAAAATAAGACCGTCGCAGAACAAATTCTTCAATGAAGTATTCTTTTGTAGCAAGGGTGGTCGTATTCATCTTTTTGGCAATTGTAGTTCTTTTCAGAAAACGAGTACCTTCCGCTTGTAATATAGTTTCAACACATTCTACACTTCTGTACACAGTCATCCAGAATAGATTGTGAGGCAAATTTTCTATGTCCGTATTTAATATCATTTCACATAATCCTACTTCGTATGCCTCTCTTTCAAGTTGTATAGGATTCATTAGCACAGTTGTAAAATCCGAGAGTTTATTATCAGGATGTAAATCCAAGGAGGCTGAAGAAGGCAGAGTTATATAAAAGTGATCTACACTCTCCATGATTATAATGACAACTGATTAATGATTCTTAACTTCACTTGCTTTTATATAAGTATTAAACTTAGCAGGGTATCCCCTCCATTTCACCAGATACTGTTTATTTTTTCCTTTACCTCTCGTAGCTAATATTTTTTCAATTTTATATTCGTGAGTTGCAGGATTGAACCTTACTTTTTGTATTTCCTGTTTATAAAATCCGCCTTTTATTTTTTCACCATTTAAATCTTCCAGATAATATAACTTTAAACTATCACGACTGAATGGTTGGATATTGTGGACTTTAAAAACTTCCGTAGTCCAACCGGATTCATATCCTTTTCTAAACCTTTCTTCTGTTCGAGAAACTCTTACATAATCGTTTACCTTTATTCCTGAATTATCTTTTATTTTGTTTTCTTTTTCACCCATATGCGCCATACGTCCTCTAGTTTTTGACATCTCTAAAGGAGTTGACTTTATAGTTCTATGGTAAGACCTGTTATAAGAATAAGCGAGATCGTCCAGTATATCAATATATTTAAAAGTATTCATTTTAGTAAAATATCTATGCATGCGTTCTTTAATAGTACGTTGGACTCTTTCAACTATTGCCGCTTTGTTTACGGAAAATGTATTGTAATAGCTTATACCATACTCCCAGAGCATCTCCTGAAACTCTCGCCCCTTGAATTCCATTCCTGAATCTGTCCAAAATGATTTAGGTGTTCTCCGCTCGTCCTCTATAATTTCAAGTACAGCACCGGCAACTGTAGCTGATCTTTTATCTTTTATTGGCCTCAACCACAAGTATCTAGAGTATACGTCAATTGTAAAAAGTATATATTGAAAACCTTCATTATAAGAACTATATTTAATCATTTCCGATAAATCTAACTGCCATATGCTATCGAGCTGCGGAGATATGGTTTTCCGTGTAGGAAATTTTTTTCTTACAGGTTTATGTAGAGTAAATGCCTCTTCACCCTCCAAATATGCTTTTAACTCTTTTTTCTCAATATTAGGATACCTTAAAGCAAACCTATTGAAACCCCCAAAACTATTTGGCTCCCTCAGATTGAAGTAATACTTATCAACTACCTCCTTTGCCTCCATGTTGTCTACTGACACTGGTCGCGACTAATATAATATATATATATATATATATATATATATATATATATATTATAATATATTTGTCACAAAAATGTGATATTAGGTCAAGAAAAAGAAAGAGAAAAAGATTTAAAATAACATTTATTTATACACAAACATTACAACTAAATATATATGATAATACATAATTACGATTTAATCCAACTAGACCTATTATAAGGTGTTTTTCTTAGTCGGCCTCTGGTAACACGTTTAAATTTATCTGAAGCGTAAGAAGTGCCTGAGGGACTTGAATCAGGTCTTGGTGTAATGGGGATATTATCCAAGTCTGCTAATCGCGTTGTATTTAAGATTAAACTTCTGGGAAAATTAATAGTCTGAAGTTCTTGTTTGATATCATTCCATCCTTTTACAGGGCCTTTCTTCCAGTTACGTGAGAGATCAGCTATCAAATCCACAATATTTGATCCTTTAACTATTTCATCATCAATTACGATCTGCCCTGCTTCATTCAAAGTTAATTGGTCTTTTAAAATATTATATAAAGCTATTCCTGATTTACGCACTCTATTAGGTAAGCTCTCCTCTAGGATATTTTTAAATTTATCTTCATTTTTCACTTCAAGTTTTACTTCATTAGGTATATCTACATCATCGGTTAACGGGATACGTAGGGACGGATGTAGGTGCAAGTCTTTAAGATCTATCAATTTTTGTATGGCCGCCTGATATAAGATGCGTTTCTCATGGATGTTAATGTCTGAATTTAATATCCTGTACACTTCTTTCTCATATTTGGTTATCTGTTCAACTTTAGGATCATATAAGCTAGGAGGTAGAGGCTGCTGGAAAGATAATGTGTCGTTCACAATATAAGGATTCTGGTGGTGCAACTGTTGCTGCTGATGTGAAAGAGGTTGTAATGTCAAGGCATTGGGCTGTAATATCTGCGTGTATTGGGGTGAATGATGAAACTGCGATTGTGGATTTTGCGCAGTGTGCGGCAATAACTGGCCATATTGAGGTTGCGAGTGATGAATCTGAGGAACTGAATTCTGTACAGATGCTGTATTATTATACTTCATTTTCTCATACTCATTATATGGAAGTACAGCAACCTTCTTCATTATGGGGATAACCACTTAGTTATCAGGGGAGCTATAACGGAGAAGAGTAATGGCAGGAATACTCCTCCTCCTCTCTGTAGTAACTTCTTTTTATTTTTCAAATTTTTAATGTTGAGGGAGAGTTTTTTAATGATGTTTCTATAGCGACGTAGCTTTACCTTCTGAGGTCTGTTTAAAGGAACATTTCCTTTTATAAGATTTAAACAGACTTCACATACACACTGGATGAATTTCTCATCCTCACTAATTAGTTTACGTTTTTCAGATGGTTTCAACTTTTTAAATTTTTTTATAAGAGGTAAATACTTTGCAACTAGAGCACTCATTATTCAGGTATGTATACAGTTTCTATCTCGTAGGGTAGAATGTTGGTACGGAGCAGCACTCTGTGCGTGTTTTTGGGGTGAAGTTCACACATCAAATAACCGTGGGGGATCGAAGTAACCTCTTTATATACTTTTAAGAACTCTTTCCTTTGAAGAGGAAACATTTGAGTTGCCAATACATTAACTTGACTCATGTCTCTTCTCTGTCCAAACAACAGTAAATACTGTGTGTTTAAAGAAACACTTCGCATATGCTTGCTTTGATAAAAAATATTCTGCGTTATGAAAAACACAGAGATATTTAGATGGTGAGAATAAACTGTGAACGCTTCTGCTATTTCCAAATTCAATTTGTGCATTAAATCATCTAATACAATAATTTTGTGGCCTTGTATATTGTCCAGCGATCTAATATCGTATATGCCTTCATGAAATTGAATCACATCTTTATATTCTTTAAATTTTTCCTGGTAAACATTATAACACCATATTATTTTTACAGGGGTTTGTTCAAAAATCTCCATTTCCTTTAAAATATTTAATAATAGAAAGGTTTTACCACAACCTGTCGGCCCAGCTACAAGACATGTAGCCGGACTTCGGAACGTAAATTTCTCCACATCCATACCTGTCAAGTAGATAATGAATAATGAGTTTAATTAAAGTTGTAAATCAGTAAAATATATGTTTTTAATAAAATTTCGTGGAAAATTTTATTAAAATAAAATGTTTATATAAACAGAAACTCTGTGTGTTTTTATTCTTACATTACAAATTAAAAATAAAAAAGTATTAAAAAAAAAATAAAAATAGAAATAATAAAAAATAATAAAACAAAAATATAAAAGAAAACATAATGTTAATAAATATATGAGTTAAAGCAGTAAAACATATGAGTTAAAGCAGTAAAGCAGAGAGTTAAAGCAGTAAAGCATGAGTTAAAGCAGTAAAGCAGAAAGTTAAAGCAGTAAAGCAGAAAGTTAAAGCAGTAAAACATGAGTTAAAGCAGTAAAACATGAGTTAAAGCAGTAAAGCAGAGAGTTAAAGCAGTAAAGCAGAGAGTTAAAGCAGTAAAGCAGTGAGTTAAAGCAGTAAAGCAGTAAAACAAAAGCATACTAATCCCCCTAGGTGTTAGGTAACACCTCTATTGTTTTACTGCTTTACTGCTTTAAGGTATGTAATGTATGTGAGTTAAAGCAGTAGCAGAAAGTGTTAAAGCAGGGTTAAAACATTGAGTTAAAAGCAGTAAAGCAGAAGTTAAAGCAGTAAGCAGTAAAACAAAAGCCATACTAATCCCTAGGTGTTAGGTAATAACACCTCTATTGTTTTACTGCTTTACTGCTTTAAGGTATGTAAAGTATATGTTTTTAATAAAATTTCGTACAATTGTAGTAAAAATGATTGACTCGTAGTATATTTGAAACGAAATTCTTTGAATAGTTGAGGCATCAAAGTTGAGGCATCATATTTTTTGTTGGCGGACGCACGCGGCGGCGGTTACGCGGAAATATTGCGCCTGCGGGCGCACGCGGCGGCGGTTACGCGGTAATATTGCGCCTGCGGGCGCACGCGGCGGCGGTTTCGCGGATGGGTTGACCTGCGGACGCGGACTCGGAAACGTTTGCGATCACTGTCTCAACTGTGTAACTCTTTAGATATATATTCAGTCGTGGTATAAGTGTTATAAAAATACTAACTCGTAGTAGGAAGCATTCTAGCAACTTGTAATATACACCATTCGAATCCTCATACCTTATTACCTAGGGGTAAGACACCAATATTAGAGGGCTATTCTAGGCTCAGGGGAGGCTAGAAAAGGCTTGAAAAAAGTGGCACTCAGTTGGCACTATGTGGCACTCACTTGGCACTATGTGGCACTCACTTGGCACTCATTGGCACTCACTTGGCACTCATTGGCACTCATTGGCACTCACTTGGCACTCACCTGGCACTCACCTGGCACTCATCTAATACTCATAGAACACTAATAGAACATCCCTAGGTACTTCTTACGGTGATTGGGAACCATCAAAGCCATCAAGTTAGCGTGGGTCAAAATTGACCCCATGTATATGCAAGTTAAGACTTAAATATCTATGGTCAAACAAGGTAAAAGACGTCAAAATGCC
>JABUQX010108341.1:10000-17929 GCA_015478945.1 Trachelipus rathkii | reverse complement strand
CGATGCATCGGTGTAAAGTAGAAGTGGTTTAGCCGTGTCTGAGCGATCTGGGTAGGTGAGTAAGGGTGGTTCAGTTAAAAGTTCTTTAAGTTTGTTGAAGGCCTGTTGGCATTGGTCAGTCCATGGGATATTATTTTTACATTTCAACAGGTCAAACAGGGGTTTTGCAATCACTGAACAGTTCGGAATATGCCTACGGTAGAAGTTAACCAGTCCCATAAACTGTCGAACTTGTCGGACTGTAGTTGGTTCTTTAAATCCTCTAATTCCCTCAAGGTTCTTTTTCAAAGGAATCATTCCTTCGCTTGAAATTACATGTCCAAGGAAATTGACTTTTCTTCTTAGCAAGTGAGTTTTTGAGGGTTTTAGTTTGAAGCCGTTAACTTTAAACGCAATTAGAACTTCTCTTAATACTGCCAAATGTTCTTCAAAGGTGTTAGTGATGATAAGCACATCGTCCAGGTAAATCATGACTTCTTCCCAGGAAAGGTGACTCAAAACCAAGTGCATGGCTCTCTGGAACGTGGCTGGTCCGTTTTTCACGCCAAACGGCATTCTGAGAAATTCCCAATGGGATAATGGAGTTGAGAAAGCAGTCTTCTCGATGCTGTCCTCCGCCATTTCAACCTGATAGTACCCCTTTATAAGGTCGATAGTCGAAAAGTATTGTTTGCCCTGAAGGCTAAATAGGGTATCTATAAGATTAGGAATGGGAAAGGAATCTCCTTTTGTGACTGAATTTAATTTGCGGTAGTCTATGCATAAACGCATAGTTCCATCGGGTTTTCTGATGGGTACTACCGGTGCTGAATATGGAGAAAATGATTGTCTGATGATACCTTCAGCTTCGAGTTTTCTACAAACTTCCTCCACTTCATATAAAATAGGACCTTGAAGTCTTCTGACCGGTTCACATATAGGATTGTCTATTAGAGTTTCGATTGAGTGTTTGAGGATAGAAGTACACCCTACATCTGCCTCTCCGAGACTTAAGGCAGTTGGGTATTCTAGTAAGAGTTGTATTAGCTGATCCTTTTGTTCTGGAGTTAAGTCTGTTGAGTCGAGCTGAAAAGCGTCTCTGAGAGTGTCAGATGTCCATTCCTGGTATGTGTTTTGAGGTTTTTGTGTGAGTTCGACCATGTTTACAGGAACCGATTTAATGGGATTTATAGAAAGAACAGAAAATGACCCTATTGGGTAACCTGGTTTTATTTTGACTGTGTGATTAGAAGAGTTATAACAAGGCAGAAACACAGGATTTTCCAGTGAGTACGGTACGACCGCATGGTCCATCTCAAAGTGATTCCTTTCATTAGGAGTGAACAATAAAAGTGTAGACTTAGAAAGATTTCCAAATAACTCTTTCTGATTCAGAGATACTGTAATTCCTCCATTTGGTGGAATGCTTACCTCTTTATTTAACTTCGCAGCATGTTCCTGTCCCTCTGTCGTTCTAATATCCTTTGCTATAATCGTTAGAACATTATTATGTCTAGTTATTAATTCTTTGTTAGCCAAGTCTGGCAGAATATTTTCCATTCGTAAGAGATCATATCCAATGACAATTCCATAGGATACCACCTCATCTGGAACTATTACAAAGTCCCTAGGTTGTGTTTTATAATTGTTAGAAAGTTGCAATGATAGCGTAACAGCCCCCAAAACTTCAAAAATGACATCACCGATGCCACGGATACTAACATATTCAGTAGGCTGCATAGGATATTTTGTAGGATCTAGTAATTCATAGGTTCTGTTTGTTATAATGCTAACCGAAGCTCCGGTATCTACGAGAGCATCGAGTAGGTGAGTTTGTGAGGAATTATCTATTATAACTCCTATGACAAGAGTATCTGGCGAAGATGTTGACAAATTTCTAAGATGAAGAGTACGTCCGGTCCGCACGGGAGTAGTTGTAGTTGTAGTAGGTTCCTGTTGGAATAAAGTAGATAATGAAGAAAGGTCAGGGCTGACAGTATCCTTAAGAGGAGTGGAATCAGGGTTGATTAAAGTAGTATTTTCCGTTACTTGCGAATCAATCTTAGTGATTGTATCTTCTGATGAGGGTTTAAAAATGTCTAATAGGTTATCCAAGTCCTGGTTAGGAACGTTAACTTGTAACAATTCCGGGATAACTTCAGAGTTAGAATCTTCCGTTTCGTCATATACTGAGGGCTGAGGTGGAGGCAACTGTGACCCGTCAGTTGACTTCACACGCTCTTTCTGTCTTTGGGGCTTAGGAGTTTCTTTAACCGGTAAGTTCACCTCTGTGGGCGGATCACTTCCCACAGAGTGAACTAGTTTTTTGAACGTTTAGTGGATCTTTGAGGACAATCCATGCCCAAGTGACTTCCTTGACAATAAGGACATCGAGGAGTTGAGTCACATTTTATCTGTTTTTCAGTTCGTTGAGGACAATTCTGAACAATATGACCGTGTTCTTTACACCTTATACATTGATTTTTCTCCGCGTAACATTCTTCAGTGATATGCCCTCTTTTACCACAAAATTGGCAATAAGGTCTCGATGGACAATCTTTTACATGGTGTCCTTGTTGTTTACAGTACTTACAAGAAACGTTATTTCCGGCCCACCATGGTTGTTGTGTTGGAATTTGCTGAGTTGGTTGCTGTTGTAACGGTTGATTATTCCATTGAGGTTGATTTTGTTGTTGTTGTTGATACTGCTGAGTATTGCCTTGAGGGCGATTAGGTTGTTGTTGTGACAGGCGTCCTGCCTTAGGAGAATTTTGACCCTTTCTAGAGGGATAAAATGTTCGATTATTACGGGGAGAGTTTGGAGGGACACCATTTCTAGGGCCATTATTATTAAATGTGGGAGGATTTGGTGGTTTAGCTACCACTTGTGCGAAAGTTGGCATTTCATAAGATTGTTGTGGCATATTATAATGCTCAATTTGTGTAGAAGGAAAGTATTGCACTGGCTGTTGAGAATATGAGTAAGTCGGATATCCCTGAGGCACTATATTTGCTTGACGATTATAATATTCTTGGGTTTGTATCGGATAATTTTGTTGTAGGGTTGTATAGGGTTGTGCATTGGAGATATCAATCACCTCAGGTGAATAAGTATCAGGAGTTGTATCTTGAGCTGGTATTTGTGGAGTTGCTGATGATGACATATGTCCGTTGTTTATATAGCTAGTATAGTGTTGTGTGATGATTTTTACCAATGCATCCCAGCTCAAGGGAGCTCCCGCCAAAGCGATTTCACATATTGTAATGGATGCCTGTACATTTTCTTGCACTTTTAATGGCGTACTATTGATTAATTTTTCGCGCACCATTTTCAGGTTTTTCACATCCGACCCCGGAAATCCCATTTCAGCCAAACCCTGTAACCGTAAAGCATACAAAGGTAGGGTTTCATGTGATAATATTTTAGCATTATTAAAGTTGTTTAAATGTGTTTTTACTTTCTTTCGCAAATATTCCGAAAACCACTTCATTCAGTTTGTGCTTGATTAACAGTATATCCTGCATTGTTTTTCATAAGCACATCATATACCACTTTTTTCATATCTCTTCCAAATATGACCCCAGATGTGTTCCAACCATCTGCTGTTGATCGTGGGTATGTGGAACTGCAATATTCTTCAAGCGTGCAGAAACTGGGGAAAGGTTCCCGCTATCTAAAGAATATTTACCAATTGAATCATTTTTTGTCGATTGGACGTGGAATTGCAATCTTCATGCAACAATAACCACTTGGAAAGTGCCATAATCGCATGCTGTTTTGATTTTTGTAAGATAGATGGCTTTTAGCCAATCTACATCTGAAATTTCCTGTGGAACGGCGTTTGCGAGATTTTGATTCGATGGAAAACCCATAGGAGGTTGAGGTTGTTGTCCTTGTTGAAAGGCAGGTGTTGGTGGAAAATTCCATTGAGAAGTTTGTGTTGGTGCCGGTAATTGTGCAACTCGTTCCATAAGCAAAGCCTGTTGAGCTATTTGTTGGTTTATTTGTTCTTGGGTTATTCCTCCCAAGTTAGGGTTAAGAGTTGAAGAGGGTGGTGGAAGATATGTATTGATCCGGTCAGACTCAGGAGGTATCTGTATTTTTTCACCTGTATTTTGTCCATCATCAAAGTCCAACCTTTCAACTTCATCCTCCTCCATACCATTAATTTTTCCCGGCTCATGTAGAGCGTCCACTATATTCTTTGCCATTATATCACGTAAGTTGTGTAAAGAATGTATAAAAATGAAAAGAGCGAACTAGTACAATATGTACTACACTTGAGCACTTGGAATTGTGAGCTAATAAAGTTGGAAAAGTTAGAAAAATCAAGAAACTAGAATAAAAGAAAGGAAAAGGTAGAGAGGCAGTCTTAGCAACTACGCTCTGCTACCAATTTTGTGTTTGAGTATGTTGAGTTAGAAGAGTGTGACATAATAAGATAATTAATGCAGTGGAAATACTTTCAATAAGATTAGATCAAACACAAATAAATGCAGTCACCAAGACTCTCACCTCTTCTTATAATCAATTCTCCTCCAGCAATCTTGGTCCTTTAGATCTGTAAACACTTTGAAACGGGAGAGGAAAGTAGGATGCGGTGCAATGAGATGGATTCAGGCAAACAAAATTCAAAGGCTCACAATTTCAGTGCCGTGCAATATGAAAAAGAATAAAAGCAGGATTAGCAGGTAAATAATAAAGCAAAAAAAAAGTAAAGGGTAATGCACAGGCAAGATGATAATTACCTTTCTGTTTTAAACACAAATTAATAGCAGCTTTAGCTTAGCTTAGCACACAGAGTTCAAGGCTTGATCAGAACATCATTTATTAAAAGCGAAGCAAAGGCAGTTTTAGGATGCTTTAGGTCATTTAATGAGTCAATGTGTGCAATTAGGTTTAGGCAAGTGAGACAAGGGAAGAGTAATACAGTGGATTAGTGGTTATTAAGGAAGTTTAAAGTCAAAGTAGTTGTTTAAAAAAAACTTAGATTCTTAGTGACATTGATAAAAGAATGTAGTATAATTGTGGTTTGTATTTAATTAAGTGATAGGTTCATTAATAATTCTTTATTTCTTTACAGGACAGTCCCAGCAGGATGTTAATAGAAAGAAGAGTATAGCAATAGAGGTTATTCAGCCACACCAACACCAAATCACCAAAGTAGAAATATGAAGGAATGGGTACCCCTTTTTGCTTAATAGACAAAATATTTTAAGGTAAGTATATATTTTCTATTTTTCAGGTTTTTATTTCTTAATTATAATTTTATAATTAAATGTAATTTATAATAATAATAATATATATATTTATTAAATAATAAATCCCACCTTCTCACCTAATTTATCTTTATAAGATAAATTATATCATCCACCTTTTTTCCCACTTATTATACACTAATATGGTTAGTAAGGGGGAGTGATGTAAATGAAGTGAATGATGAGTAAATGATGTTGATGAAGTAAATGACAGGTGAATGATGTAGATGAAGTTAATTAGTAAAGGGGCTTAAATTATGTAAATAATTTAAAAGTTGCAAATATCGTAAGTATCATAAATAACGTAATTACTTAGATGCCGTAATTTTGATTAACATATAATACTTAATTATAATGTAAACCTATATAATAATTTAATTACAAACAATATTAAGGTATTATAGTTCAATTAATGTTTATTAAGCTTTCCAGACCAGCTAATGAAAGCTAGAAATAAGTGTTCACACAATACAATAAACTATATTATAAAGTAAGTGTTCTTTAACCGTTTTATTTTAAGTTAAACCTTTATAATAAATATTTATTGGTTTATATAATACTACTCACTATTGAGAGTATTATTGGTCAATAATTACACAGCATGTATGTAGTTGTCAAAAAAAAACACATTAAATATCAAGTGATTTTGTATTTGATAACTCAATATCCAATAGTTCTGAGGATATTAACACTCACTTACACTAACACAGATACGAGGGTAATTTATATGTTCAAGTGTATTATTTTCGCCCTACACATTAGTAGGTTATTTCATAAAGACAAATATTAAATAATTGAATAACCAATGTTTATATTATCTTTAGCCCTCCTTGTAAGTGTGTAAGAGATACAGTGAAGAGTAGAGTTATCTTGTGGTAGGAGACTAAAAGGAAGATGAGTGAGACAAGGCCCCTCAGCCTGAACCTAAAAATAGAATAAATCTATCATTAACTCATTAAATGTTCAATGTTTATTAAAGGTTTATATTAATTTTTATTACTTTATGTTCAAACAATTAATTTGCAAAACAAATAAAGCTTCCAGTTCATTACCCCAAAAATCAGCTTGGTACAAATATTTTCAAGAGGAAGTGTACTTTGTAGCCGATGACTTTGAGGTTCTCATACAAAATCGGTAGTCTTGAAAGAAAAAGAAAGGAAATCATACTCACAAAAATGACACAAGACACTTCATGAATATCAGGTATATAACAATGTCATCTGTTGAGTGAAAAATTTAACTCTTACCGAAATATGAATTAACAATTGATTACGTAAATACAGGTAGAGTTCACAGAACATGCTTCAATCTTATACAGAGTTACTGAAAAGAAGAAACAAAATACTTGGATATAGCCATACAATGTAATTCTCTACAATACTACTAATATAATATATATATATATATATAATATATATAGTATATATATATATACTATATTATATCTATAATATAATATATATATGATTTCAGACTCTGGAGAGGAAGTTGGAAAAAACGACAAAAAAAGAGAAGAAAATCAGAAGAAAGAATAAGTGAAGAAAGAATCAGTAGGCGGCGCAGATCTGTCATTTACATGAAGTCTTGACAGCTATGCAGGTTTGTGGATGGAATTATATCGGAGAGACTTTAAGAAGAAAATTGAAAAAATGTTTGAAGTTTCAAAAACTTTAATTTTTGTGTGCCAAAAAAAATATTTGATTATTAAATGAAAATATATTTCAACTTTTGAATTTAAAATAACTATGATTCTTCAGTGAAGCTTTTAAAAAATTTGAGATAATGAACTTTTGAAAATTTGGAAATTTATATTTGAATACTTCATTGACTGTTTTAATTTGGCCAAATAAAATCTGATTTAGGTTGTAAACTGTGTGGTCATGATGCCTCTCCGAATCTTCTTTATTGTAACCTAACTGAATAGGCCCTAAACCCACAGGAAAAGGTTCTAAACCGACAGTACCTAACCACACTTTATCCTAACCTAGACTTAAAAGGTGTACAATACTACCTATCTAGATGGATTGTCATTGCCCTAGACCTTAACCTAGATGGATTGTCATTGCCCAAGACCTACACCTAACCTAGATTATGTACAAAGAAATACATAATAAAAAGGGCATCACTGTACAATATTCTAATATTGGAAAAAAAATAATCTTTTGGAGAAACAGTATACTTCGAGTCACAATTCTTACTATTACAAAAAAATAAAAACTTTACTCCTCTTTTCGTAATTTCACACACAATTTATGTTGACCTATCGAAACAGTATAAAAAATTATGCGGTTTCCTATTTAAAATATAAGCTATATATTTTGGTTTATACTGTTCCAATAATGATTTTATTCCCAAATGGGTTTCCACAATATTTCTAAGTAAAATATGCCTATAGATTTCCAGTCAGATATAATCTAAGTTATCCTGATTTATATATATTATATATTATATATTTATATATATATATATATATATATATATATATATATTATATATAATATATATATATATATTATATAATATAATATAGATATATATTACCAGGTACTGTTAATATAGTAATACACTAAAACTTTAACTTTTTTTTACAAAACCCGCTTCCTCATGGGAGGTGGCTAACCCCAAAAATACTAAATGCCTTAGACTTTCTTACAAGCTTCTTAAATAAATAACCTATAATTGAAGTTATTC